>VZTB01002447.1:219513-369513 GCA_013397245.1 Thryothorus ludovicianus
GCTGGGATTATTCTGGGTTTTTTTTTTCAGGTCGATTTTTAGTGTGAGAGAAATTATATTGTATGCTATGATAAAATTGTGACATGGTGTCATTATCAAGTTATAACATTAATTACTTTTAATTATTTAATTTTATTTTAATTCTTAATATTTATTTGATTTAATTTAAATTTAATTTAATTAATTTATTCTATTAATTCCTCACACCCTCTTCAAATTGCTGTGGCCACAACCCTAATTGTTTTTTCAAGCTTACAGTATTGTGGCCTCTGGCTCATTATAAAATTACATGTAGAATCTCACGAGGTGCAAAAGGAAAAGAAAAATAAATTAAAATCTCTCTGTGGACCTTTTTAAGTTGTACAAGTCATGGCTTTAGACAGGGAGAAACATTCCAACAACAGAGATTGGCAAATATTAGAAAATTTGGCCATAGATTCTTGGAAGTTTCTCAGAAGGTTTTCCAAACCTCATCTTTAGATTATCCAAGACACTACGCAGATCTCTTGGGTTAGAATTTCTGGTCTTTGCTGACTCCAGCAAGCACAGACTTATGTGAAAATTGAAATATAAAATAAACAACTACCTACCCCAGGAATGCAAATCTCCTCCCTTTCTTAAATTTTGACTGACTAAATCTTTTGAGCTTCAGAAAAGTATATGCATATGTTCACTTGGATAGAAGAATTGGGTCATATCCTAATATTTAATTGAACAAATTTGAACGGCCATTCTGATCCAGTAATTTGCTTTTAATGAATATGACAGGAACAGCCAGGCACCTTATTGCATTTAGCCTTCTCTGAGTAGCCTAGTCTTTGTTTTTCCTCCTGTATATCCCTCCAGCTGATCTCACTGTACCAAAGTACCACTTTGACCCACGCCAGGCGACAGTGGCTCTTGGGCTGGCAGTGCAGGACCATGTTGCACCCTGGTTTCAAATGTTTCCACATCACTTGCCTGGTAGCAGATGACCCATGTGGTGCCCATCAGCAGATTTACACACCTGCCAGAATGAGTCTCCATGCCGTCACTGCTCCCTTCCCATGTCTGTCCTAGTGTTTCCACCTTCATGTTATCCAGTGAAAACAGAAGTCATCAGGGTGCCCTTGGGATTGCAATGTCCCCTTGAGCATTTCCCATGGCTGGAGCAGAAGTGTCCCCCGTACCCTGTGCTAAACACCCTTGCACAAAATGGTGCTTGCTTCTGGAGAAGAATTTGGCTGCTAATGGATTCAGTGTGTGGATTAGAGGCACTAAAAATGGCTTGGAAATTCTCCTAAGCATCTCCAGGTGTTCAATACATTAAAATAGCTGTAAAATAATAAAATGGAGGGAGAGGCTGTCAGTCATCTTGAACAACATTGTGGACACTTCTGACAGCCAGTGCTATCTCATTCAGAGAGAGCTCCTTTTATTTTGTATTCCCAAGAAAGGTTTTGTTGGGTCTATTAGTCTTTGGGCAACCCAGAGAAGGGATGTGACATGAATTTAATGTGCCCCTTCTTAAATCCTCACTGTTCTGATAATCACAAAGAGTTAAAGTAACGCAGCAGAAGGTTTCTCTGGGCCTCTAGGAGGTTCAGCAGATTACTAATACACTACAGGCACTTTTAATGACAGAGCTTCCAGCTCAAATCTGGCCTTTTTATTATGATGAAGGGCCTGGCCCCAAGTGGTACAGAACACCTGCAGCTCTCATTGAATACAATGGGATCTGATGCTGATGAAAGGGACCATTTTCAAACTTCCTTAGAAGTAGGCGCTCCCCAGATGTTATGCAAAAAGCCCTGCAGAACAGGCATCAAGTGCTGTGATACTAGGCAGGCCAGCCACTCTTTTCCTCAGCTGGATAAACCCAGGAGTTTGTGCAAGTGGTTTATATGATCAGATCTCCTATCCAGGAGCAAGCAAATTAAGGTCAGTGCTGACTGAATTAATGGAAGTATTAGACATTCCTTGAGAAGAACTGGACATTTGAACAAAGAGGATTTTCTCTCAGTGGGAAGGTGCCTGATGACATCTGAGTTTTGTCACTGACAATAGTCATAGCAGGACTTTGAATATAATCCAGAAGAAAACTTGTGAGAAACTGGGAAGCATGTGTATGAGGAAAGACAAAGGGACGTGCACAACTTCTTACACGTAATTTCAAAGCAGAGCTTCTACAGAGACTTATTTTATCTGAGCCAGTTCATGTCTCTAAATTTCACTGTACACCCACGGTCAAGAGGAAACAATGCTTTCCACACCGTGCTATAATACTTTTGAAATTCCCCTTCTTTGCAATTCCCCATGAATCTCTTGGTTAATGCAGATGGAGATTCTGAATCCTGTGTGGTACTGGTGCCTCTGGGACAGACCACTGCTGTAAGCATGGGTGGGATTGGTGCTGGCAATTGTGGGTGAAATACTGTAAAACTGTTGATGAAGTGCAAGGCTGCACCATTCATTTGGGTTCTTTACTGAATTTTTATTTAGTCACATTCTCTATGCCTTTTAGCCATTTCTCCCTCCCTTCCTCATTTAATATATCTACTTATTATATAGAGAGCTGGTTCTAATTAAAGTCAATCAAAAATAAAACAATACACATAAATTCAAATATATTGTACTTGATTAGCCATGGCTGGGCAATAATATACAAGGGAAAATCTACATTCCTACTCCTCTCAGCTGGGGATAAGATCCAGAATCATATTACCAATATAAACAGCATAAAGCAGTCTGCTTTATTAATACCTAATATATCAGATATCACACATTCATTGCAAAAGGCAAAAGAATAAAAGCATGCCTGCATTCTGACATTGACACAGATATTAAATAACACGTGTCCTGTTCTGGATTTCCCTTTCTTTTTTACAGGGTTACAGGAGAAGAAAGGCATAAATACAATAATAGTAAAAAAAAAAACAAACAAACCAAAACTTCAGTGACAGTTATGTGGTGGTGGCAACATTGGCCCATTGTATGCAGTGAGTAAACATAAAAATGCAACAAACCTCTCAGATAATATCCATGTATCAGGCCAATTCCCAGCCACCACCAGCTGTCCAAGCACTGTGGATTTGCTGTGGCAGTGCAGCATAGCTGGAGGAGAGAAGCAGTATACGAGGACTTGGACAAGTGATTTGTACAGCTCAGGAATGTCAGAGAAGTGCTGGGTGTTTTTGGTTTATTTTTCTGCTCTTGGGTCCTCGTAGGACTGGTTTATTCTTTTCACAGGGCTGTTGTAGCTCACATCCCCAGTGCTGAGGGACTACTGTCAGGAAGAGAAAAGCTGAAGACTTAGTATTCCCTAGTGATGTTTCCTTTCTGGTATTCTCCCTCTATTCCCTAATCCCTTCCTCCACCATCGTCCTGAGGGTGGAGGAGGAGGCGAGGTCCTGAAAAGGGAATGCAGAGGCAGTGCTAGATAAATGCTGCCAGATAAACCCCTCTCTGTCAAAGTTATTTCCCTGGACAGTTTCTTTGTGTCTGTGTAGCTGGCATGAAGTGGCCAAAGCATACAACTGCCTCTCATCAGAGTGATTGTGTGTACAGTGTGGGTATGTGAGTATAGAAATTAATAAAGTTGGACGCTCTCTCTCTTACTGCGATTTAGGTTTTCTCCACATATGAAACCCAGTAGCTGGGTTTCACTGTATGGAAATAAAACTCTGCAGTTGAAAAAACACTGAAGTAAAACTTCCACAGTTGCTTTGATATGGCTGGTTCTTTTTTAAGCCACTTGGTCTTGGCATTGCTTCCTGACAGCCTGCCAGCCTTGGATGCTGTTGTTTTTATCCATGCTGGAGAATGAGACAGCTTGCTGATGGCTTTCTGAGTATCATGTTTGTATGGGTTACCAGCATCATCCTGAATCAAGGAAATTGCAGTTCTCAACCTTTCACGTGTGTGGGTAGCAGCAGTACAAGGCTGACCCATGCACAAGCATGTGAAAGCCTCTATTTCCTTTCTGCTGAATGTAACAATCCCTCAGACAGGGGTTATGATATTACTGCCTTCATTCCCTTCTCACCACCGCTCTCTGAAGCCGGTGACCTAGGGCACTATTGTACCCATTTCTCTCTCCTCACAGCCAATCCAACCCTATGCCTCAGCCATCTACCCCTGCCCCTCCTGCACTCGCCTTGACACTTCAGCCATTGGCCCCTGACACACAGCAAGACTCTAGGAGCTGACGAAGTTACCACCAGACCACTGATTACCTGCTAATCTGCTGCTTGGCAGCAGCTGGTTGTGTGAAAGCTCTTATCCTGCAGCTCAACTTTTTCACAGAGGGAGGTACGGCTGAACACGAACTCCTGTACAGAGGCAATTACACAAGCTACAGGGTTACTGCCTTGATATAGGCAGTTGAAGACTGCTGCCTCCAAGTATCATTTGAAGTATTTCACACACCAGCAGTGGTGCACATATCTCAGCCTGGTTTGGTGGACTGGGCATTCATGAACCTGTCAGGTTCACTGAGGGCTGCTCTGCGCTGATGTGTGTGTGTGTACAGTCAGATTGTTTTGCTTCCCATTTGTGAGCTTGTTGAGGAAGATTGTTTTCTGCAGCATTTATTGGGGTCTTGCATAATGGGCTGCTTGCCTTGGTGGAGCTGTGAGGTACTACCAATACTGGCAGTCCATTGCATGAATCCAAAGAACATCAAGACATTTCCTTGATTGCATTTGCTTGACTGATGTTTTAGAGTGTGGCACGCAGCATCGGGTTTGTTGATTAAGTATTATTGTGAGCCAGAAAGTGATTCGCTGTGACATAATAAGATGTGACTGATGTGTCCTGATGTGATACAAACTGAGATGTTGCAGAGAGATTCACAGTCAGACCCACATGAAGGTAAAACCTAAAGCACTTTTTCTAACACCCAGTTCTCAGATATTTGACTTGGACAATTACAGATTTGCCACCAACGCTCTGCTGTCCTCAGTCACCACACTAAATCTTCCTAATTGGCAAATACATTAGTGAGAACTGACATCACCATGTTAGTCACTGCGCAAACATGGAGGTTGGCGGAGAGGTACAATCGTTCAGAGTTGTCCATAATTAATCACAGGCAGGTAGTTCAGAAAGGCTATGGGAACAGTCTCCACATTCACTTACTAACACTTTATGATCCAAAACAGAATCCAGAAGTTATTCCGAGACAGGTGGTCATAAAATCTTGAAAACTGGTACTGAGTGTTGCTTTTGTTGTGTCCTACATAAATCTGTCATATTTTGGCTAAATTATATACTGTTTAAAGTCAGCACTTATAGTATAAACAACCTGTGTTGTGCTTGGAAGAACCTTTGCTGCTGAAACCTCTGAGTGTTTGCAGGATGCTCCGTGCTGCAGAAGATGAAGCCTCGAAGGAGCTGAGCTTCCCCCACAAGGCAGTCCAGATGGGGCATTGCAGAAGACCTTATGGCTATATGCAGCCATCTGTGATCAAACAACAAGCAACACAAGAGCTTTATGAGCAAGGGCATGTCCACCCTGTACTTGAGCTGAAGGGAAAGCACTGAGACAGCTCAGCTCTGTGTAACTCACCCCTTGTCTCCTGAAGTGCCTGTGCTGGTTTGGGCAGACCCAGAGTGGCCAATCAATGCCATATGGCACCAGGAGTCAAAGGCAACAACAAAAATAACTTCCATGCAAAAAAAAAAAAAAAGCGGTGCAAGAGTGCAAGTCCTATAAGCATGAAAGTGCTTCGTGAATATAGAATACAATTGGAGAAGGTTTAAAGAGTGCTTCTCTCTGTTTCTGCAAGTGGTGGGTGAGATCACAAGGCAGCCTTTTTTCTAGCAGTACCCGGTGTGTGTGCCAGACTGCTAAGTCAGAGAGCAAAGGCTGATTGTGAAGCTGTATTTTAGAAATATGAGGAGTTTCTGTACTTCACGTAAGAATGAAACACAGGAGAGGAATGTTATTAAACAAAATGAAAAGGAAGGAAAAAAAAAATCACAGGGGTGTTTGTGGCTGGGTTCAGGATGAAGACTAGGTTTTACAGTTCTGGAAGCTACCTGAGACCTGGTAAGACTGTGACTGTGATCAAAACAAACTGGAGGTGATTACTGGCAGATTTCAAATTAATCCTTTAGGAAAACATTAGAATGCATCACAGCATAGCTTATAGAGGATGGACTCTCCTATAGATAGCTAGACATGACACAAAGAAACTCAATATTACTATAAAACTGAAACTGGAGGCCAGAAAAGTCCAGAAAAAGAGACACAGAATGTTGCCCGTGCTGGGCTAACAGCACACGCTCAACTAATGACCAGAAATCCCTTGAAATTGTATCAGTTTGCCAGCTTTGCAGTCAGCAGGACAATATTTGTGGCACAGAGGAGGAAGCAGACAGAGACTTAGTCAAATTAACACCTTCTAGGAGCAGGAGATAGTGTTGCATTAGACCATTGGACTATAGCTTGGAAAGAAAATTTGGACTATAGTTTTTTCAACTCTACATGAGTTGAAGAGCATTAAGTCCAAGTTACCACAAAGGGATTTCTTCAGGCTGCAGAAAGAGCTGAGGCGCTAGAGAAAAGACAGCTAAGACCTCAAAAATGTTCATGGTGAATGTACCCTGGGTGTTTGTGGAAAAGGTTCCACTTTCATTGCTACCAGAGAAAAGGGACTACTGAGACACTGTTCTCTTCTAGAACCTCTCAGTGTCTGAGAGAAACCTGTTCTGCCTTGACTTCCAAGGTCCTTTGATGTGAGTCTTTTGTGCCTGTCCAACATTCTGGGTACATTTTGCTTCTACACTTTCCCTAAGTCTTTACTTCACAGACATATTTCTCTAAGTCTAATAGGTGGACATATTTCCTGTAGGCATCTGTTTCCTTTTCTCCTTCTCCTTCCACCTCATTCAGTGTTGGATCATTTGTTCCAGTGTTTCATCAGGTATTATTCTCCATAAGTGAGTCACAGAATCACTGAATGAGTGAGGTTGGAAAGGACTGCAATGGGTCATCTCATCCAACATCCTTCTCAAGCAGGGTCAGCTGAAACCACATTGCACAGAATTGCATCCAGGTGATTCCTGAATAGCTCCAGTGAGAGAGGCTCCACAACTGTCTGTGAAATCTCTTCCAGTGCAGGGTCACCTGCACAGTAAGGATGTTCTTCTTGTGTTCAGGTTCAGTTTTCTGTGCACTACTAGCCTCTAGTCCTATTGCTTGTCACTACTGAGAACAGGCTGGTTCCATCCTCTTGGCACCCTCCCTTTAGATATTTATACACATTGATGAGGCCCCCTCTCAGTCATCTCTCCTCAATGCTGAACAGGCCCAACTCTCAGCATATCATCATAAGACAGATGCTCCTGTCCTGTAATTGTCTTTGTTGCCCTGTGCTGGACCCACTCTGGGAGCTCTCCATGTCTCTCCTATGCTGAGGATCCTAGAACTGGACACAGAACTTGAGATGTGACCTCACTAGGGCTGAGGGGCAGGATCACCTCCCTTGACCTGGTGGCAAAGCTCCTTCTAATGTCCCCCAGGATACCACCGGCTTTCTTGGCCACTAGGGCAGTTCTGGCTCATGGATGGTTTATTTTTCACCAGAAGCCCCAGGCTGCTTTCCACAAAGCTGCTTTCTAGCAGCTCAGCCCTCAGCTGCTGCATGGGGTTATTTTCCCCCAGGTATTTGCCTTTGCTGAACTTCACAAGGGTCATCTCTGTCCTTCTCTCCAACCTGTTGAGGTCCATCTGAGGGGCTACAGAGCCTGCTGGGTTATCCACCACTCCTTCCAGGTTTGTTTCACCAGGGAACTTGTTGAGGAAACATCTGTCCTTCATCTAAGTCATGGATGAACAATGAGTTGAACAATACTGGATCCAGTATTGGACCTTGGAGACCCCAAGCCGGGTCCCCAGCTAGACACTGATTATAACCCTCTGGGATCTGTTGTTCAGCTGGTTCTCATTGTGATGTCCCTCTTTTCAGTGATTTTCACAGTAGGGCAGTAAGTCAGTGTTAGGTCCCCATTCTCACCCATCCACCCCAAAGCCATCTTTGTGTACAGCTCCAGTTTTGGCTCTGCTCGTCCACTCTCTTGAGGTTGTTTGCTTGAAAGTCAGACCTCTCAGAAGCTTGATTCCCACTGCAGAGCATCATAGCTGTTTCTCTCTGCTACTTTCTGTTCCTTACTGTCCCCAGATTTCAGCAGGATTTACCTGGCCAGACACTGCAGCAGGTATCCAGAAGCACCTCCCAGGCAGTAACATCTGGGGATCCTGCATGCTTTCACTTGTACTTGACTACTTGCAGAGGAAGAAAACTAAGGAAGAGAGTGGTTTCTGAAGAAAGGCAGGGAAACGGAGGAAACATGAACTGCTGGAAAAAGAGAAACTGCTTTTTATGTGCATTGTGGGTAACAAGAAACATGTGGATGGAGCTGGGTGGAAGGAATCTAAGTTGTTGTGGTTTCCCAGTTTTAAAGGGGAGACCAATGTCTGGCTGCTTGAAGGTGGGAGGCAATAGATAGGGCAGGAGAATTGTTTTGTGGCTGCCACTATGACTGGGGGCAAAAATAGTAAATACAATATTCTTGGAATTGTTAAAAAAGATCAAATAAGAAATAAGAGTTCTTCCTTTTTCGTTCTCTTTCTTACATTCCTTTATTTACTTCATACTGCAAATTCTCACAGACAGTGGATGAAGAAAGGATTAATTCTTTAATTTCCAGACTCTTCTGTGCTTGCTTTTCAACTTTAGTATTCCTTTATGTGGAAAAAATATTACATATAATATAAGCTACAGTTAGACATCAATCAGTGGCATTTATCACATGCCTTCACTCTTTCCTCCACACATTGTCCACTAGTTCATCACCCCGGGCCACGTGTAATGGCTTAAAACAATTCTTCAAAAAAAATCAAGGAGAAATACCTACATCTTGGTCTTTCTGCACGTGTTTGTATGTGTAAATTGCAGTAGCAAGCAGCTTTGAGAACAAAGGGAGTAAGATACTAGGGCAGACTTGGTGGGGGAGGTTGGAGGGGAGGGCAGAGCAGGGCAGGGCCAGGGAAGAGTTCCCACAAGTCAGGATGTGGGATTTCCTCCACTGTTATATAATATTTATATTACAGTAGTACCAAGAGACTCCAGTCAGGATCAAAGCTATCTGACTATAGGAACTCCAGAGAAATGTACCAGGACACAACCCTTGCCCCAAGGAGTAGATAATCTAAAAGGAAAAAAAAGCACAGACCACACTGATATGAGGAGGAGTGAATGCATGAGTGGAGCTGATGAGAGGGAGGGACGGAGACAGCCATCTCAGAGTGGGAGCTGCATCTCTTTCCCAGTTATAAAGGGCTGGCTACCCACAAAGTATCCAAGGTGAGGTTCCTTCTGTAGGCAGAATGATTAGCCCCTCAGGGAATTCCCACAGTAAGTGGTTATTCATGAAGAAAGGTGCTTGAAGAGAGGGGATGAATGCTTATGAATTTCAAGAAAAAGGTCTTTGGTAAAAACTAATAGATTTGAAGACTGACTATGGATTTTGATGGTAAAGAAGGGAGATTTCTCCATTTGTTATCTCCTGGATAATGTCTGGGCTGTGCTAGTCCAGACCCCAGTTAAATCTGTAATAAAAACATACACTTTATGCTGGGGAGTTATAAGTAAAGAAAGTTCCCAGTCCCAGCTGCCCTTCAAGAAAAGCTCCACGGAACATAAGCTCTGAATGTAAGTTTGGTCTTCCAGTGTCAAATAGAGCCACGATGCTCTTGGTGAGTGCTGTGCAGCAGGGCAAGGTCTCCCTGTCAGGGTTTGTAGAGGAATGTGGCACAGTACACAATGTTCATAAGAGGCCTTTAGTCCTCTGAGCCCTCCAAAAATACAAGAGAAAATCTCCCACTGAAAACAACATGGTGAAACAAAAGCAGAGAGAAGCCGCCAGCATGGGGGCATTAGGCTGAACTGACAGCACTTACCAGCTTAATTTATCCATAATACCTGTTGATGAAATGAGTAATTTCACTGTCAAGTGTTTCCTTAGCTATGGAAATGAAAGACTGACCAGAGGAATTTGGCTGGAGCTGGGCTGGAGAGCTTGTTAGTTTTGCCCTTTGTTAATTTTGAAAAGATCTCCAAACCACCATGTGCTCTAGGGTGGGAACCAGTGAAGAAATGGACCTGAGGAGGCTTGATTTTGATGAAGCCTGTGTACTTCTCCAGTTGGTGGCATTTAGGGGCCATGGCCGCAATTGCAGCTTGTGTTGACAGGGATGATACACTGCAGGGACTAAAAGGAAACCTTTTGAACCTCGGTTGGTGGCTATTTGCCACACACTTCATCTGTAATTGTCTCTAATCCCAGGCACTTTACCTGTCTGTTGGTGAAACACGGTCACATTCATTCTAAACAAGTAGAAATGAAAAACCAGATTTGGTGTTGCAAGCATTAAATGCACAAGTAAAAGATATAAATTGCAAAATGCAATAACAAAGCATCATAAAGTCTATATGTTGATTACTTTTGAAATAATGAATTACAAAATAAATTAATTCAAGGGAGGAGTAATCGCAATTAATAAGTTGCAAATTCATGTAATGAATGCATTGGAACAAAAAGGTTATCTCTATAATCACAGCTGTGACCCCGATGTCCTTAGGGCACAATGGATCAGAAAGATTTTTTTCCTGCAAATGTTATAACCATGCAGAAATAAAGGTATGGTCAGAATGTACAATTTTACAGTACTGCAAGACCATATAACTGATTTTTAATACCAAGATAGGATATAATTTTGTTCCTAAAGCTGTTTTATAAATGCATAGTGTCTCTTATTTTATGGCATAACCACAGTGTATAATAACTAGCTCTGATTCAGTACTTTAATCACTAGATCATACAAAGCTCTTGGTTTCATGAAGCAATCACAGGTGAAATTTCCTTGTGCCTCTCACTCTCATCTGAGTAATCTAATGCAAGGAATGGCAGGAATAGAGACTGAAAGGTATCCAAACAGCAATCTCCTTGGAAAAGGGAAGGACATTTTTGAGGTAAAGGGCACATATTCTATGAGGCTGGACTCCAGAGTGTGTTTATGCTGCATGATGTGCTGGTGTAGACAGTAACATGCACTACATCTCACAGCATATCAGAGGCACCAAGCAGTAACAATTTCTGTGACCTTTCCTGAAGGAGAGGGACAAGCTGTCTCACCGTAATTGTGCTTCAAAGTCAACATATCTGTTGCTATCCTGACCCTTCTTCCCTCTCCTCCTCAAACATCCAGCATGTGTATGTATAATGTGATCTTAATAAAAGGCAAAAGAAAATTATGAAAGAAGGCTATGCTTCTTACCCCTCTCAATTTCTAAATAGCATTGAACATGCCAATTATATCAGCTCCATAAAAACTGTGTCATTATAAATGTGACAAATATTGCACATACTTTCACCAACTAAATCATTAAATAAATTGCTGTTAAGTGCATAAATACATGCCTGACCAAAAAAAATAAATAATCACAAGGACTTACAACAGAATTCTCTAAAACTCATGAGAGAAATCTTGCTATACCAAGTTAAATCCCAAGAAAGGTTTAAAGGTCAAGTTTTTCTTCAGTAAGTAACTCAGTAAATGTCTATAAAGCGAGCAATGTAAGGGAGAATATAGAGAAAATCAAGAACCTGTATCCTCTGTGTAGAGCAGAGTGGCAAGCAGCTCTATACTGGGTAAACTTTTGCATTGGTGACAGTGGAACCACTTATTTCTAAAGAACCATCTTGGACATGTTTCCACAGCCTGTTGTCCCTGTCCAGTGCTAATGTCAATAGGAGCTAGATGTGTGTAACCTTCACCAAAATGGAACAAAGCAATTTTCTTAGTTGTTTTGGGACTACTCACAGTGAAAATTCAAAACTAAATGCTAAAAATCAACTTACAGAGCAAAATGCAAAGTGGAATTACAGTGGAGTATGCACTCAGCAGCTCAAAGCAGTAGCCAAAAATGTCTCAGTCCTAGAGATCTTCTTTTATGTTTTTGTCTTGGTGGTGATTAATTTTGTCTTTCTATTACCTCATATATTGGAGACAGAAGAATACATCAGCTTTGTTTGAGGTCCTAAAAACTCTCATTTTTCTCTGCTGCCTGTCCAGGGCAGAGACAATGTACTGGTGAGCTTGATTTTATATGAAAGAAAGTTGGAATATTCTATATTTCTTGAGCTGCTTTGTGTCTTTTCTTCTTTAAATAAATTTTGGGTGATAGAAAGTTATCAAGAAGCATAATAAGTTGGTATACTTAATAATACTGATCTCTGGTATTAACAAAGAGGACACATTCTCTGGTATTAACAAAGATGAAGCTTGCATCAAATATCCTCCCACTGTCAAAGCACACCTGTGAAAGAAACCAGTAGAAAGAAACATCAATTTGTGGCACAAATGAGATATCTTTACAATCAAAATACATGTGGAAGAAAAAAACTTCTGCAAGGAGCTCCTTTCTGATTTATCTGTGTTGCAGTCTGTTTCATCTGATGCCTCACCTTGTGTCGGCACTTTTCTCCCTGAGCAGCAGTGCTTACCTGTGTGCCAGTCTGTCGGGTATTCCAGCTCTCCAGGGGCAGAAATGGATTTCTGCTCAATGCTGTCAGTCACCTGAATTCTTCTGTTCCCAGGCTTGCCAGCTTGTGACTCCTGACATCACTGGGAAAAAAAACAGCACTAGAGAAAAACACAGCTGATGCTCATCACATGCATTAAGGTCCTGAATCTCTCCAGAGGTTAAGTATCATTAGGATTAATGCCAATGGTGTTATGTGTTTGCAAACAGGTGAGAAAAGAGAGTTGAGGACTCCAAATATAATCACCTCTCTTCCTCCCCCAAAAATGAACCAGGTGAAAGAAAGCCTGGTTCAGAACAAAACACTTACGGTCCCATGGAGGCAAAACAAAGCCCATTCCAGCTGGGGGGACCTGGTGGTTGCCAAGGGCTTGGTGAGTATGAGACAGACAGACAGACAGACCTGCAATGAAGAATATCATGATTCCTCTTTTCGTGTGCCAGATTGATGGAACTACAACAATAGAAACAAAAGATGGCTTGAATGGGCAGCGAGGTAGCAGAGACAGGCTGACACACCTTGATACCAGACTTGCACAGCTGCACATATGCCACTGCTGATCCATCAGCCCAGCATGCTGCCCACAGTGACTGATCAATCTACACTTGCCTTTGCTTGATGTCAGCAGCAGCAGATAGTAAGGGAGAGAAATATTCATAATATATTGGAGGATATGTTTTTGTTTCTTTTAGTGGGTGGTTTGTTTTTGGTTATTTTGGTCTGTTTCTTTTTTTGGTTGAGGTTTTTTTTTGTGTGTGTGTGTGTTTCGATTTGTGGTTTTTTGTGATTTTTTTTTTGTCTGGGTATTTTGTGGTTTTTGTTTGTTTGTTTGTGGGTTGTTTTTTTTCCTCACAGAAGAGCCCAATGGTTTACAATAGTGAAAATATAACAGTGCAAGTATAACTTCTTCTGACTTCAGGGACCATTTCTTTTACTTCAGTAAGATTATCATGGACCTAAAACACGAGACTCCTCCATTCTGGGAAATGCAATGCTTTTCTGTAGGAGGCTGGCAGATCTAATGAGAAAGGAAAGGCAAAATGATACCTGGATCAGATGATGACTGTTATAATCAGGAGTTGCCCCAAAGGAAAAGGAGGTCTGGCCAAAGGCTGATACAGAGGAGCTGCTGCAAAAGGATGAGGCAGATGGATCTACCTGCTTTCCAATAAGAGTTTAGAGCAAATGGTTTGTATTGAAAAGATATTCTTCAAACTGATATGTAGAGTCTAGACAATAACTGTCACATGAGAGAGACTGAAATTTTCAGATCAATAGATGAGTTTGCAGCACCCTTTCTTCTTATCTATATTATCTACTGCTTGAGTTCACAGACTCAGCATTCATTCAGTAAAGACCTTCCTCAAATCATTATGACACTCTTGGCCCAATTTTTCCTCTACGCTAGATATGCTACTGGTATCAAGAAGAGCAAATTTCTGTAAGACCAAACAATCAAAGCAGGAAATGCTTGAAAGCTCTGTATTGTGGTTAGTGCTTGCTGATTATTTGGATGTATTTTGATATTGAGAACCTAGTAATATTCTGAATAATCAAATACCTTAGAAGAATAGATTGAAATTTGACACAAAGGAAAAATGAGGAAAAAGCTGACATTCTAAAATGAACCAAAGCCCTATTCATATATGGGAAATTTGTGCTGACTGCAGGGATAACCTATGTCTATTATAAAGCTGCAAGTTTTATTTCATTTTGCACATGTATTTAATCCATCTGTAAATTGTTCATTGGATAGCACAGGACGATGGTCTCCTGGGAGCTGTAAGGTATGTGTATTCAACAGTGGAGAATAAACACAAGATTTTATTACAAAATGCCACTGCTGCTCCTGGCATGAGTAATTTGTGCACCTGCATTTTTAAAATGTTTCAAAGTTTTTCTCCTTTGTGAATTCAGTGGCAACACACATTATCTTTCAGGCTGCCACAACACAGTATTTGCAGACTGGGTCACGTCAGCCCTTGTTATCCAGAAGCCACTGTTTTCTGAGCAAATAGCAACTGAAAATGACAATGGTTTGCTCCAGACAGGGGAGAATAAGACAGTTTTTCCTTATAGCCTAGTAATGCAAATCTTTAAGATGAGCAGGAGACATATGTAGGGCTTAAATCCAAATTTGGAGTGGGTTTTTGGAGAGAACATAGGCCCAAAGAAATGTGGAAGGAGTGGAATAT
Organism: Thryothorus ludovicianus; assembly: GCA_013397245.1. Classification (NCBI taxonomy): domain Eukaryota; kingdom Metazoa; phylum Chordata; class Aves; order Passeriformes; family Certhiidae; genus Thryothorus; species Thryothorus ludovicianus. The sequence goes on from VZTB01002447.1 coordinate 234,300, forward strand.
ATCTTGACAGCACTTCCTCCAGAAGTTTGTCCCACATTCAAGCACATTCTGCCTTGCAACATGCCCAGATTTGCAAGAGTGGGGAATGAGAGACTGGGTCTGGAGATTAAAATACACTCTCTGGTGCAGCTCTGCACAGTCAGAGTGCTGGGCCAGCCATAGATATCATTAAATGTAGAGTCCTGAATAATTACTACTGTGCTTTAAATACACTGTCACCTTCTGGAAGGCTGCATCCCCATGGGAACTTGACTGGCTGATCAAGGTTTGGCGCAGGTAGGGGAATTAGGACATTTTAGTTAGTTTAGGCTTAGTAATTTAATTTTTAATAGTTATTCTGCAAGTGTCTAAAGTCGGCTCTATATGTACAATTTTTAAGTAAAAATTTCCCTTGTGTTCCCTCTAATCTCTCTGAAACGTTCCTTGATTCTCTCAGAACTCTCTCATTCAAATATGCAAAGTGTATAATTCCAAGAAATCTTATGTATTTGTACATCTTAAAGTCATATTATCGTCTTAAGGTCCTATATCATGCAATTCCCCCATTTGCCATGGATCTTTTACAATAAAGTATTGAGGTCCTGTGTTGTACCAGTTTGATCATCAGGGACTATCTCTAAAAGCAGTCACAAGCAGGTGAGTTTGCAGTGTGTTTATTTAACTGATACAGCAAATGCTGATGGAGAGATGGACCTGAGGAAATTGCCCTTGATGAAGTTTTATTTTCTTGATTTTTTTGAAGGGTTGGAGTGGCAAACAGCACAACCAGCTTCTAGTTTCCAAGGTCTGTGGCACATACAGATTTTGGGAATGAGATTTGAATAGTTGTGAGCAAGAGACTCCAGCTCCCTGGAGATGCACTTGACATTTCAAATAGTGCAAATCTGTAGAGCTGGAAACCCCCAATTCTATCTGAAAGAGGATAAACATGTCAGGAAATCAGATGACTTTGCCATCAGGGCCAAGTGTCAGCCTCCCATCCCCACCTGTATCTGTATATAAGACATGTTCAGGTATGTATTTATCTTCAGTCCTCACAAAACCTTAGTATGCTTCTGCTCCTTCAGGCTTTATGGTAGATAAGAGTAATAAAATGTGGAGCCTTGTTCTTTCCTTCTTTTGTCACTAAAAGCTGTAATGAACACTATCAAGACATGAGAATGGAGGGGAATCAAGAAATGGGAAATCAGTGAGCAGAGTCTCAATAACTGGCTGCTTTTTCCTCTAAACTCACTTGCAAACATCTTGCTGTTTTGAGTTCATAGAAAGAATCAGAGAATGGCTTGAACTGGAAGTGACCTTAAAGATGATCTAGTGCCAATCCCTCTGCTGTGGGCAGGAACACCTTTTAGACCAAATTGCTGAGAGCCCCATCCAATCTAGCCTTGAACAGTTCCAGGGACTGGGCATCCACAGCTTCTCTGGGCAACCTGTTCGAGAGCCTCACCACCCTGAAAGTAAAGAATTCCTTCTCTTTTATCTTATTGAAGGCTTATCTCCTTCAGTTTGAGCCTGTTGCCCCTTGCTCTGTCACTACATGCCTTCACACGTGGTCTCTCTTCATCAGGGTCATTTAAGCACCAGTTGATGCAGAAGAAGCTACTGGGAACAGAAAACAGGTGCCACCTCTTTACTGGAAACCCCTCCTAGAATCAGGGCAAACAGCTGCCCTGCTGGTGCCAGCTACCGGCCCAAAGCCATTCAACCACCTTATAAGCAGGCTGCATTTCCTGCAGTGTTCATCCAACAGTCCCAGATGGTGGGGCAGCAACACTTTCCAGCACATTCCACAGCACAAAGATCATGCAGGACATGTCAAACTAATTGGGCCATTAAAGACCATCCCCCACTGCTTTGCTTCCAGCCTCCCTGATCCTTGCTAAGGAATGGTTATAACCAGAAGCACCAGGTTATAGGAAGATTTGGACACTAAGGAAAAAGAAGTCAAAACCCAGGAAATGGTTGATAATGGAAATAGCTGGATAAATAACCCGGATTGTACAAGATGCTTACAAACTAAATAATGCAAATAAAGATTTCCTGCATCTTTCCACTGCACTGATGGCTGAGAAAGTCTCACTTTGGCCATTGAGAGGGAAGTGGCCAACCCCGCTATACATTTTCTTTGTCAATGCAAAGAAGACAACATAATAAATAATAAATAATAATAAATCTATGACAAAGAGTAACTGGTGGTAAAACAGAAGTACATTGCGTAAAAGTAATTTTCAGTGTCTGTAAAGTAAAGGAAAGTGGAAAACAGAGAGACAGCGAAAGAAAAGCAATGAAGAAAATTTAGAGTCCCTCCAAACAAGACTAAATAAAGCCTTACTTCAGTCTCTAAATATCTGACTGGAAAGTTTGACTTGCTTCCACTTTGAAGCTCAGAAACACAAATATAACTTTATTTTCTGTGAAATTTCTGAAAATGAAGCCAACCAAAAAAACCAAGTCGCACTTTGCCTGACTGAGCATAATTTGCACAGGACTCTGATTTCTGTCCTACCTGAATAGCACCTCACATTTCTGGCACCTCCATTCATGATGGGCTGCTCTTTTAGCCCTTGTGTGAAACAAAGACTGCAAGGACGATGCTCGGTACTGATACTCCCAGAGAATCAGTCTTGACATATTCACAGTCTAAGGAAGTGTGTTAAGTATTTTCAAATAAATATATTTGAAGGCAGAGTAATCTGCCCTCAGATATTACGCAGGCAGAAAAGTAGGCTAAATTCATCAGATTAATTATTCATTGCAAATTCTCTCAGCTCTATCATTGAGGTCAACAGCAAAAGTGCCACCGAGTACAATAGGATACGGTTTCCAAAAAAGGATGACACTCCTTTACTCCACAAATATGAGAGGCTTTACTGGTTTTGGAGGAACAGGCAGAAGAACCCAAACAAGCAGAGGTGTGGAAATAAGCAGTTTTATTTCATGAAGATTGACTTCTGTTTCAAACCATGTGGGACTGTATGTCCCATATTCTGCTCAGAGCTTTGCGCTCAAGTGAACCTAAATTCTCCACTCTCAGCTGAGTTAAAATATACACATATATATGCATATATGCACACAAACAAATATATGTATTTGTATATATTTACACACATTTATGATGTGGTTTTGCATCAGAACTCTTCAAAATCATCATTTTGATCCAAAACCATAACCTGACTGACACTTTATCAAAGTTTTGTGACCTATTTGGTAAGGAAGGTCTGAACTTTTTGAATTTACAGCAAAACCCCAAAATTAGTCAGTTTGGAAGCGGGAGGAGGGCTGGTTGCATCACAAACACTTTACACAGCTGTTCAAATGAAAACACAGAACACTTGAGCCCTCAATCTCAAGAATCACCATGGTTTTTGTACTCCACAGAGGTCTTTCAGTCAGTACTGTACACCTGTATTTTTTAGACCCATTAATAATGTGCCTGAGCAGTGTAATTATAAGCTAAGCTATATTTTCTGATTAAATGCATCAACCTAAATTCGTGTTTATTTTAACTGCCTCCAGTTATCCAGCCCAGTCTAACCTCAAGAACACATGAAAAAACTTTGTAGAAAAGTTCCTTCATTTTTCCACTCTCCTCCCTGTAAAACTGGAGTGAATATTTTCACTGGGGTAGGAAGGAGAAGAAAAATAAACAGAGGAGGAAATGTAATTGAAGGTGGCATGAAGAACATGGCCCCTTTCTTCTCTCTACTGTTAAAGCCCGTGGGGGATTTAAAGGCCACAAATGATCTAGGTCTTCTTCTTGAACCACTGTGAACTTACCTGCTTGGGTTTAGTATCACTAAATGTGTATTAATGCTAAAGATTGTTTGCGTGGATTATTTATAAGGTATTCACTTCAAATTAGTGCTGCTTAAAGCATGTGAGTTCATAACTTGCCAACAGCAGATGCAGTCTGCAGCAACTGAAACAGCGAGTGCCTCCATAGATGCACACACAACAGCTGGGTGCAGATCATTAATAGAAACATTAACAATGGTACTGTTTTAGAGGCAATCCTTCTCTTTGGAGATATATTGTATTCCACATTAATGGTACCTTAAGTAAAATGGTAGAAGACATGTAAGAATGAATCTCCAAGTGGTCCACTGGGATTTTCCCTCTCCTGCCTGCTGGGCTTCTCATTGTGCTGTAACTCTGCACATCTCCCCTCCATCCCCTGCCCCACCACAGCGAGCACCTTGCTGTCAGCATTCTTGTGCTGGCAGGTCACCTTCCCTACTGCCAGTAGTCACCCTACCATGTTTCAAGCTTTAGTATAGAGCCCAGGGCAGTTTATCCTGTGTGGAAGGGAACCTGCTGTTTCTGCACCAGAAGAAAGAGTGAGATGAACACTGTGTTAGTGGGAGTAATGCTGCCTCACAACACTGACCATGTGCCGAGCTGGGGCCCTGACGTGACTCTCCTTAATGACTTGAGTCATCAAGCTCTTTGAGTGTCTGGAAAAGTGAATTTTCAATCACCTTTAACTCGCCTGACCATCCTCTCGAACGGGTCAGAGAGGAGTCCATTTGACTACCTGTAAGTCAATCAAGTAAAAGTCAGTTCCTCAGGGAAGTGATTATAGACACTAAAGGTCATAGTTCAGGCTTTTCAATGAACATTAAATATGCCTTGACACTGCCAAGGGCAAAAATACAGATTTGGTGTATATATGAATATATAGAAGCCTAAACATACCTCTCACTTTCTCAGGTTCAATCTGAGCCTTGTTTGACCAAGCTGTCCACTCAAGTCAGTTGAGTTCTAGACTGTTTTGGCCATGGCTTTGGGGAACATGCCAAGACCAGGATGGGAGAACTAAGCCTTCCTGGTCTCCACATTATGCTTGTTTGGCATAGTCCCTATGTGCAGTGCAAAACCAGTGAATAACTAAAACTTTATTTTTGTTCATACAGATCATTAATTTTGGGGTCCCAACGTAAACTTGGCTTTCTAGTGAGCCAAGTGGATGAGTCTTGGCCATGAAGCCTGTGACACTGTAAGATCTGCATTGTCTATGACATCCGTTTAAGGAATGTCTTTCCAATTGTCACCAAATTAATCTAGCAGAAAAAGTTATATTTAGCCATATAATGATAATTTTTGTTATAGTCAGGCTGCCTTCACATAGCCAGATGTGCTCAGCAGCACAAGCTCCTCCACTGACCACTGACTGACAGAGCCATGAGAAAACATTAAGGAACATTCCTTTCAAGCACTAATTCATCAGTGATAGGCAATTAAATTGTCTTTGGAAATGCTTGGTATTTCCCAGCAATGCTACTTTGAAAGAATCTATTGAAAACCAGCATTGGTGCCCCTTTTTTTATCTTGGACAGACATTTCAGTCATATCTTTGAGTTTACTTCTGAAGAGAGAACATTTTCACCGTTTTGTTCCCACTTTCCCCCACTTGCTCTTTGTTGCCTCCCAGTCTTGTCTCCTACTGTTCCTTAGTCTTGCTCTTCCCTTCCTGTGGTGTGTCTGACACCTCACATCCTGCTGAGTCTTTCTTGGGCCCCTTGCTGTGGTATTTGAGTGCTCTCCTCCTCTCCTTTTTAGTTACTTTTGCTTTTCTCCACTCTTTCTTACGTCCTTTATTTTTGTCTCCAAACTCCCTATTACTGGATCCTTATTTTGATCTTAAGATTAACATGGGCTTTCATTGAGAATACAAACCAGGACCGAATATTTTCCAGAAGTATTTGAAGGTGCCAGGTCAGTGTTTGTTTATTCCAGTACTCATATTCTCTGTTGGGATTTTGTGGATTTTCTGTGATGAGCACCTCCTTAGTTGTGCAGACCTTCCCAGTATATGCATCCACACTTGAGACCCATCTTTTTTTAGGGCTGTAGACTGTCTAATGGCCTGAGCCAGAAAAACTCAGAGCTGTCCCTCAAAGATCCTGAGTGTCCGTCCTCACATGTGATTTCTTAGGGAAATGTGGACACTTTGCCTCTCTGAGGAGCTAATCAGAACCTTGCAGGATGGCACTTCCTGCAGTAGGCATTGCTACATTAAGCAATTAATAAAGATGATTACAGCTCAGGGCTAAATATGGTATATTATGGTGTTGTACTTCACTTATATTACCCTCATGGCAAATGAGTCAGAGAGACACTGCCATGTATTTTAGAGGAGTGACTCTTTATACTAATTAATGATATCAATATGCAGATGGTGATGCCAGTATAATTAGCACAGTGGATAGCACCATTATAAAAGCACAGAAAGAATCAGAGAAACCAATACAGTGGATACATACTTAAAGTTGCATGAAAATCCTTTAGGAGAAACCAAGGAGATTCAGTTATCATCTCTTCAACCTGTGAAGCCTTCTAGGCATCAAGAAAAGACTTACAGATATTTGGACACCAAATGAAACTTGGGGTTAGAAAATGAGCTGATCTGGAAGGAGTCAGGGTTTGCATTGGTTTGGGGCTAGATCTCAGAACAGGCCTTCGATGTTACCAAGCACAAGGCAAACAAAACTGAAGGGATAAACTGTCTGTGGGAGCCCTGCAGAGCCAGCCTGAGGTGTTTCATACACTGTACTGAATCTGGGAAGGAAAGTTGGCATACAGACTATCTGCTGTCAGCTGACACACTCTCCAGGAAACTGTACACAGGTTTTGTGGGCTGGGCCCATAGCCGACAAAAACAGATGCGACCCCACTGAAGTCACTGGGGATCAGCCAGCTTCCCTCAGCTACCTCTGCAGCCCATCACCATTTGCACTTCTCTAGTTCTGATAACCAAAAAGAGCAAAGCTGAAGAGGAGAGCTTTTGTGGCCATTAGGGGCCTTTCTTGAGTTAACCAATGTGGATGATTTTAAGATATTTTCTTTGATTCAACCTCCCACATTTCATTGCACCTAGGCAGGCCCCAGTACATGCTTGTGTTTCTCTCAGAGGTGATCTTTTCTTAAAAAATACATTTCAAATCAGTGTTCTGTTATACTCTTTACCTCCTATTTCAAGCCAGGCTGTAACCTGTCAGGAGAAGGAGCATACCATGTGGTTATTCCTATTAAAAAAAACCCAGGGACAGTGGAAACAACAATTTAGTCTCCGAGTTCCTAAATGGTTCAATTTTTTATTTGCAAGGGACCAAGGCCTTTGCATCTGGACCCAACATACTCAGTGAAATATCAGCTGTTGACCTGGAGTTTTCTCTAGAACCCTGAGTTTTGTAAAATCTTCAGTTATAGCTTAAACACTTTAGGTTAATTACTTAAACATTTGTACAATGAAACTGCAACAATTCTGTACAGAGATCATCTGCAGTATGTGACGATACCTGGAGCTGAGAGACAGCCTAACAGAGGTCTCTACCTCCTGCAACACCTTAGCACAAGGGTGTGATTTAAAGGTAATGTGGCAGGTTTAATGCAGAATTTCCTTGCTTTCCTAGGTTTAAGTTTCAACCTTAATGGTATAACTTGCACTGACATTGTTTCAGTTTGTTTTGACATCATAATTGAGTCTAATCTCCACAGACTTGCATTGCAGTCTTATTGTAGTCTCACAATGTGATTTTACCATAAGAGCACTGTAGTGAGGCCTTCTCCAAGTCATGCTTTGAAATCATGTTGTGTGTGTAATACTGCCTTGTAATGGCTTTGTAAGAAGGTCTCTAAAGATCTTCCCTGCAACAATTTGGCCATCTTAATCTCAAACTGTAATGACCTCACAATGCCATAAAGCAATTACCATTACAAATTTAAATGGTCTTATGTAGGAACTTCTGTGCTGCCTCATTAGGTGACACATTTTGCTGTGTCCAACCTCTTATTTAAATACAGCACATCTACTGGATAACCACTGCTCCTTTAAATTCCAAAACTGGGCTACAGAATGCATTTTATTACCTTTTTTTTTTTTTTTTTTTTAACTGCAATGGGCTGATGAGAGTCTTCTCTAGCACCACATTTTATTAGAACTGAGCTGGGTTAGTGGCATCCAGATCTGGATGTCACCACTGTTGGAATTTGATTCACTTGCTGACCATAAGCCAAATCACAGCTAGGAATTTGCTTTGAAACCAAAATAACAGAAATCTGCTATGGTCTATTCTCACCTGATACAGCTCTCCTTCCTCACTGCTTTGTTCCTGAAAGGGCCTGCAGCTGGGGCATTGATTTCTTTTTTAGCGATTCTTTGGGGATGTGATGGCCAGCACAATTCCTGTCCCTTTGTCAGACACCCAAGACAGTAGGAGCTGGTGATACATGCTGGGATGTAAAATAGACTGCTCTGTCTTTTATGATTAGAAATCTCAGAACTCTTTATTTCTTAGGAAAATCATAGGCTTATCTAGGACACCTGTAAGACCAGCTATGGGGGACCTCAGGGTGCCTTTCCAGCTTGGCTGGGAAGTTAGATCAATTCCATTAGACAGAGGAGGTTGTCCTAGTTTCTATGTAGCTCTAGGAAATGTGACACTGTTCCATTCATACTCCTCTAACTCACTTTTTCTTTAATTTCTGACCCTCTACAGGTGTATTTAGGATGGTTTCATGGCACATGCAACATCAAAAAACACGTGGCATGGCGTGAGCGTGAAGGGCCCACTGCCACCACTTACAGCCAACTTCCAGGAAGCAGCCGAGACTTATAACTTCTTCAGTTCAGAGGCAGACTCCTGAGAACATGTTCATCATTTTAATTCAAGTCTTGGTTGCTGGCTGACTGCCAAGTGGCCTACCAGATGTCTCTCTCTTTACTATGGTTGAAGCAGATTATGATGTTCCAGTTCATTTTTTCTTCACTGACAGCCTGGTTCTAAAAATGTGCCAGACTTTAAGGGCAATATTTTCAAAAGCCAGGTCAACTCACAACAGTACACCAATGACAGTGCATGCAGATACTACAAAACCGTATGATAGGCAATTAACTCAATGTTATTTCTGCTAGTCGAGTAACTTTGATTTTGTTAAGAGTCTTTAACACTAAGGAGGAGGATTCTTAAAGTGCCAATTCCTAAAGTGAACATGGCAGAAGTGGAATTTTCACTTGGAAAATATAAAATTTTGGCACCTGTAGTTAAAAGAGAGAACCTAAATCTGGTAGCTTTCAGAAACAGAGAGGGGGAAAAAAAGAGCAACTTCCAAAGTTACTTGATTTATTTTGAGTTGCATTTTTTTTCAGAGCCGCTAATTACATCACAGGCATGGATGTACTTTTGGTGCACATGTTTTTGCACACAAATCCCAAAGTCTTGTTCATGAAAGATCTCTATTGCATCTATTGTGTCTCTTTCATTCCCTCCACCCAGAAGTGAAAGAGTTTCACAGAACAAAGGTTATTCTTTATCAGGCCAAAAGTCTTTGAGACATTTGCAGTCTTTGAGACATTTCCTTTGGTTTCAAGGAAGTAGTTTCAACCAAGTCTTATCATTTAGCCAAAATTTTGAAGGTTTCTAATGCCCCATAAGAAATATTTTATGGAGTTCTCTCTCTCTATAGGAACCTGCAGCCATGTGCCAAGTCTTCTCATGCCAGCCTTCAAACACATGATATTTTTTTTACTCTTTTTCACCTGCTCAGGTAGTCTCAACTGCTTTTCAACTAACTCTTCATCCATCGAATGTTCTGTGGATGTCTGATCATGAATGAATACACATTTCATACTGTGGCTGTGCATCCTGCAGAACATTGTATGTGCCAAAACAGGAAACTAGAACACAGTAGGAAGACTTTTTCCACAGTCTCTTTCAATTGCTTTTGGTGTCTGCTGTCACCTTCAACACAGTCTCCTGTATTTAAGTTAAAGATTATTTTTCAATGTGCCTATGAGGTGAACACCCTCACTCTATCTCTGCCTCATTCTTGTGCTTTCATATGAAGGACTTCATGCAGTTTTCTTTTTATGAATTGCAATTCTATGGAAATTAGAAACCAAAATTACATTAGATGGTAATTCTGTCTCAAAACTTTTCATAAACCACATGGCTTTTGAGACTCTTTGTCTGCATGTGTTCATGCAGTTCCATTTCCTAGTTGTGATCTATCTACTAGGCAAAATATTACTATTATGTTATCTTTATGCTACTTTTGCATTGCCCTGAATCATACTTCTTATAAAAACTTTAAAGATCCAGGACCATAATCCCTAGACAACCCCCTGATATGAAGCAGCAAGTTCACTGTGTTAAACAAGGGGCTTGACTGGAAGGAGGGAGTGCTCTGCTAATAACCTGCATTGTCTGAACAGTTTTACTAGTGTGAAGACCCTTGTACTGATGATTTATTTGGAAGTTCTGGGTATATTAACTTTTGCTAAGAGCTGAGACTAAAAACTTTATGGGGAATGCTACATACACTCCAAAGACCGACAAGAGAATTTAAGTTAGATGTGATTAGTATGAAGAAAGTTACATTTATTATACTCTTATGTATAATTGATCATATGAAAGGCCTTTTGTAACTATAAAAGAGACAGCACATTAAATTGTTTTACCCTGAGGATTATACAAATTTGTAGAAATCGAATTGGAATATCAGCCTATTGGTTTCATTGCTATGGTAAATCATTAAGATGTTCCATGTTAATCATAAATCTTTGTATCTATTTATTATTAATCAAATAGCTCCTCCCAGCTGCTGCTTTGCTTCATCCATCTGAGCCAATCAAACCAAGCCCTGGTAGCATTAGCTGTGTTGAGGGGTGGCTGCATGCACATAATATGCATGGCACATAGCACAGATTATACAGTGCTAGACATGGGGTATGAGAGCTGATGGGGTGTTAGCTCTCCACAGCAGGGGGGCCTGGTTGTGGGATTTGTGAGTAGGCATGCCTCATTAGTAAGATGATTCATGGTGAAAGGGAGTTTAGCTGGGAATAATTTAGTGGCTGCTGTGGGGGAGCAGAAATATAGTTTTGGATAGTGAGGTTATGAACCTGCATTTATTTGATAAAGTCCTGAACACTGACTGATGTCACCCTGCACTAGTCTTACCATTTGAGTTTAGGAAACCAAATGTTGCAAAACCCTGTCAAGTCACAAGTAAGTAAATGAAAGAGACAATCTGAATACAACCTAACTGAATGTTCTTGTATTGCTTGTGGATTATCCCAGCTTTCATATAAAGCTAATTGGCTTTCTGAGCATTTCTGAGCTCGTATGTCTACACAGACTAATGCTTCATTGCCAAGAAGAAGTCAACTCCACCTCAATGATATAGTATATTGATTACTGCCTATTTCCTTCTACTATATCCTGTGAGTGTAATGATATCTGACGTATCATTTTCCCGAAACTGCTGAAGTTGACATACTATTTAGATTTGGCCCACATTTCTTCAATTAGCAGGAGTATTATAAATGATGTACTGCTCCGAGCCTTAGACACTTCTTGCTTGTGCCATACAAAATTAGGTAAGTGTGGAAACTCATTTTAAGAGGAGACAAAAATATTACTGGAAGAACTAGATATTTGCAGTGGTGCCATAAGAAGATGAGAAGCAAGAACAGTGGCAATAATACAGCCCATTCAAAACTGAACATTGAACTTCTTTACTATGACAGATTTTCCTTAAGTAACTTAATATTTAAAAGCAAAACATCCCTACATTACTATAAGTGAGCCTGTCCACAAATGTAAATATACATCTTTCAAATGGTGACCAGTTCCCATTGAGCTTTACACTTTATGTGAAAGTAACTATTTGCTAGGAAAACATGCATAGAACATACATTTCCTGCTCTGATTTGCTGCAAAATGAAATAGGAAAATTCTAGCTGATATTAGTGATGAAGTTTCTTTACAAATAGGAAGCATGGCAGCTGCATGTAGTTGTGAGGTCTTTTGTGTGACTTTGCTTCTCCTCTGGTGTGTTCAGTATGCTCCTGTGCAACATCTGTAGCTGGGCTGGGCTGACACTCTTGCACACATCAGTTCATGTGTCCATACGTACCAGGAATAGGGAATAGGGAAAAGTAACAGATTAGCTAAAAGTGGTTGAAACTTCCTATGCCATGAAGGTCTGTTTCTTTTCTATCATTGCCTGTCCAAGTTCTCCATTTTGCTTTTATTTCCAAAGATGAATTTTTCTGTAACTAAAACACCAAGTTAAGAGCTCTGAAAACTAATGGATTTTGAAATGTATATATCGGTCTGTGTAGATTTATGAGGTATAGAGGCATGGGCTTGAACTGCATAGGTTGTCAGATCATGTCTATTTTTCTTCATCTTTTAATTCTTGTTTCTTTCTTTTTCCCTTCCTTTAAACACTGAATATGTTCAATGTGCAAAATTTAAAAGGCTACCCTTTCAAGTATCTGGCATTGTATTTTAGAACACAGAGAAGACACAGCCTTGCAGCCTGCCAAACACATAGTTTTATATACAGGGCTGAAGGAACAATGAACAGATTAATCTTCTGCTCTCTGTCCTGATCTATCAGTATTATTTATTTATTCTGAAATAATTCAGTGCACAGCAAACCCACTACTTCTCAGAGCTTGAGCTTGCAGATTAGACTTCCCATGCCAGCTGATACTGTTGTATAAGAAATAAAGAAAAAGAATAAATGTCCCTGGACTAATGGATGCCATGTCCATCAGAGACATTCTGCTCCTGTCTTTGCAGATGAAAGGGGAGCATTCCCCGGCAGAATGGGTCTGCTCCTGTAAGGGGACAAGGTGTCGCATGCTGATAAAGATGCTCTGTGCTGTAAAAGATGCTCTTGTTGTTCCATCTCAGGAAACTGGTGATAATTAAGTGGTCGTTTTGGACCTCTGCCTTTGTCCTGTACTGAGGGTATTTAGCAACAGCCAGTGTTTGAACTGCCATTGAGCTGAAGACCTTACTCAGTGGTCACACACCATAAGGTGAAAACCTTTGCTCCAAGCCCCACCCTGTCTCAGTTATTAGGTGAAGTTGGCTTGAGGTTATGTTCAAGTAGTGCATGGCAATTCTTCATCTGACATTATCTGTGTCTTTATTTTCTCTTCTCCGAGACAGTGTCTGGGTGTTGTTCTGGTAATTTGACAGGCAAAATGGAGGGATGTTTTTCCTGAGATTTTTCTTCCTCTTTTTGTGGCATCATATTCTGAAATTAATGCTTTCTCCTACACCTTTAGTCTTCGCCACAGCCTTGTTGTTTTAGCTTTGTTCCTGCTACCATGATTTAAAGAGAAAATGCTTTTCTATGTCTAAATCTGTGTATAAAACTAGTGCCAATGGAATTAAGAATGAGATACAAAGAGTGATGCATCCAAAATTGCAGCCTGCCTTGGGTGTGGGTTTGGTTATCAAAATACACAATCTGTGGATCCCAGAACCCTGTGAAAGAGATCCTCTAAACCAAATCCTGTCACAAATATAAACTGGTGAATAGCTAGCTGTGACTAAATGTATAAGAAAAAAACCCTTAGAAGACACCAATCGCTTGTATGTCAGGTTCATCAGTCTAACAGGGTCATACCAGTAGGAAAAGATAACCAGATTCTTATCCCATTTATATCTCTGAAAGGTCAGAATAAATCAGAACAACTCAGGTATACCTCCAGAGGGCCTGAGATCAGAGCTGTATGCTCAATGACCAAACATTTTAGCGCAGCTCGAGTAGAATATGCAATCATTTTGACTCTTTAAAGACCAAAGACCAAATTTTATTGACCCACCAGGAGAAGAGACAGCCCAAGAATTGCACAGGTACCATTGTGTCTCTACCAAAGCTTGAAAGGACATACAGTTATCAATGATGCTGTCAGCAAGCACATTTGAAACCTGCCTGGCTGACAACAACTATGCCTGGAATTGACTCTGGACGTTTCATTCTGCATTTTCCTTCAGAGACGGGAAGCATGTGGATATAGTCTGCACATTAGCCAACTCTGGGATTTGGGCATACTCCTGATGAATAAAGAGGATGGCATGATGCCTCTGGAGGACTGGAATGCAGGGCAACAAGTTTGCTCCAAAACAAACGTCATGTACAATATATGTATAAGGTTAGTTTGGTTTAGCTGTGTTGTCAGGGTGTTGCCTGGCAAAGACACTGAAACATTTAGAGCCTTAAAGCTAAATGGTTTTGTTTGAAAGTCCCCAGGCAGCATCTCTCCGACCCCACATGAGGTAACCAGAAGGAACCTTAGGAGCAGGAACTGCGCAGCCTCAATGGCAGGAGGAGTGGAGCACACAGGCATTGATTGCACTGGTGGCAGCAGCATGCTGAGACTGAGAAATTCACCTCTGGGACCAGTCCCAGATTTCAAGCACGCAAGTGGGTTAGGGAGTTCATGGGGATTTGATTTGGCCAAACATAAATAGGCTTTCTGCTGAATTCAAAGCCGGTTCAAGGTCCACACCCCAGAAAATGCTGAACTTCCAGGAAACTTGCATTTATGAATTTTCACTAATTCCTAGTAAAAGATAAACGTTGGGGTTTTCCACTTAAACACCTCATTTAATGTGCTGCAGAGGCTAAAACATTTTACAAACCAACAGCAAAAGTAAGAAACCCTGATATACACCCTTCTTTTTTGCAGTAACGTAAAAACCCCATCAGCCCTGCAGGGATGCTGAGACCCAAGGTGAAGTAGGACTTGACCTGCTTCTATTCTCTCTTGCATCAACGGTTTCAAACACCCACAGCTGGACAGGAAGAGGCAAACCCAGGTAAGAACAATTAGTGTTTCACAGGTGTTTTCCCCTTGTCTTTTATTGAGTAGCTGGAGTGTTTCTAGTTAATTTTCAGATGGAAATATACTTTACAGGCATATCAGGATAGGAAGATGCTAAGAAGCTCAAGAGATGTGATCACTTGCCAAACTCTGAGGTATAAAAGTTGTTAAATTAGGCCATGTGATGGGTCCAAAACGGGCTAATTTATGCTACTTTGAACATCATTCTAGCCCTTTTAAAATGTTTCCCCCAATTAAGCTGTTCAGGCCACAGATCTAAATAGCTGTCTGCACAGGCTGCCAATTGATTAATTCCCTAATGATGGATTGAAGCTACAGCTTTTGTTTCTTAATCTCTCCTTTCTCCATTAATGGCAAATCATTCATAAAACAAATCTTATAAATATAAGTAAACACACAGGAGTACAGGGGACAGATTGCATATAGATCTATTGCAGAATTAATTCTTGATTGCCTTAACAATTTATTATTATTTTGTTTTCTCTTTTCTCACAGAGCCACAGGAGTCTGGTAGACAATTTTCTGAACTTGAGCGTACGGTTTTTAGACTGCAGCCTACAAAGAGCTCAGATGGCTACCCATGCAGGAGACAAACTGAGGATGCTCTTCTGGGGGCACTTTATAGGATCAAGGCTTCTGTGGACAAAATGTGGAAGATCAGACTGTAAGGAGATGACTGCCTGGTCCCTCTGACAAGCTCTGTGATTGCATTGCACTTGCAACAGCAGAATCTGAGTGTCAATGCAGGAAGATAGACGAGGTCCATGCAAGCAACAGGAAATGCCAAAGAGAATAAGTGTGTCTTTTCCCTTAAGTAGTGTCCTCTGTGGAAAGAGTCAGTTGTCCCATGTAATCACAAATGCCTGGGGTTGCAGGAAGGATATAATATGCTTTAGATGAGCATACTCAGAGAAAAAACTTCCAATTCAATAGGCCACCAAAGTGAAATCTGGGTAGTGGTTGTTAAGGAAGGTGGGGAAGAGGTCTTAATAAGCAAAGCAAGAGCAAGGTGAAGAAGACTCAGCGAGGAGTGTCTCTGAGTCCTGCAGAGACAAAGCTCTGTTGAAAGCTCTTTCACGCAGCGCAAGAAGAATCGCTGCTCTGAAGTGCATCACTCAGCCTGTCACCTCTGTGTCTCGAGCTGCATAGAAAAAGAGAAACAAAATAATGGGTATGAGAACTTAATTAATTCAAGAATTAGAAGAGTTGAGAAATGGGCCCCTTCAAAAGTGTGACCCAGATAAGATTCACTGTATGCTATAAATCATCCATTATTGTTTAGAGTTTCCTTTCTCCACACTTGACCTTCATCATCATTCTCTTGCCTGAGTCTGAGTGTCATCACAGAAGTACTGAGTATACAGATGGAAGTACAGGAGACACATTTTAAAGTATTTCCCTGACTGCTTGCATTTTTATGGAATTGAAAGGAAACAATGAAAACTGAAGTGATTTTCCTGCCTATTATTTCTCTGGGCACCATGTGAGGTAGACAGCTCTTCAAAGAGAATAAAGTTTGGTTCGTGACATTCCCAATTAAGCCCTTCATCTTGGAGATAATTAACCAGTGTTAGAGACTTCCCAGTCCTGGACAGCAAAGGATACATCCTCCAACAATATATGCCTGTTTAAAAATGCAATGTTTTTCCCTACTTGTAAATGTCCTGGGAGAGTTAGCATGGGCTGATATGGTAAATGTATTTGCAGACAGGTAGTTACTTCTCTACATGGCAGGTTTGGATGAAGGTAACACTTGGAAAAAAAATTGTGGAGTCTCTTCTGGAGTAGGCTTTGGTAGCTGAGAGACAGAAAATGGTCTTTTCTTCTGGGCAAAGGAGAGGTAAAAGACTTGGCTTTGTTTCCTGCTACAGCACTATGAATCCAGACTGGCTCTATTGAGTTTGCTCTCAGATACTCTTGAGTATCAGTCAAATTACTACAGAGTGAGGAGATAGTAGCCTGTGCCACACTGTGTGTACACCCCCAATCCTGAGGCTGGCTGGAGGCAGCTTTAACCCCTGGTGCAATTCAGAACAGCCTCAGGGCTGCTCTGGGTTGTGCTGTTTTTTGACAGTCCCTCTGGGACTGCCCTATCTTGGCATGCATCTGACATGCCACGTCGGAGGAGAAAGAGGAGGAAAGGGTGACAGGAATCTTTGCATAGAGCTACCCACTGACATATACATGCTAAAATCCAGCTGAAAGTTGTTCCATTTCAGACATCTGCTTGAAAACACATCTATAGACAATGGTAAAAGAAAGTGTTATGGAGAAGGCTCCATGGTTCGTCCTATATTGTTATTTTTCTAAAGTAGTCTTTTATAGGGTAAAATCTAATTTGGGTTTTCCTCGGTTTTAATGTTTCACATAGATTCTGAGTGTGAGCTTGTTTTATGAACTGGCATGAAGGCATGACAAATACATGACCACCACCACTTTGTGTCTGTGTAACCACTTCACAAATTGTTCCTCCAAGAGAAAAAAAATTCCTGGGTCACCTGTCATTGCTTCATTACCTGGCCACATCTTCCATGTACAAGGATACAACAGATGATACTTTAAAATTACAAGTCAACAGTATTTGTATTATTAATACCATTAGTAACAGCCTTAATAGTTCACTTTGATGATAGTTGCTTTCACCCAAGTCTGTCAAAACACTTACAGAGCACAATGCAAGATTTAATATACAAGCAGTAATTATTTATCCCTGTATCAGTGCTCTCCTGTTGATTTATTACCCTATTGACAACAACACAGATACTGTAGACAGACTCTTCATTCATTCTGCTAATCAATTTTAATCTTGTATTTGAATATTTGGAGTGCAAGTAATCTAGTCTTGATGTCCCAAAAACTGACTGTGTTATAGATATGTCTTCTAGTTATTACCTCTTGGACAGCCCCACAGTGTCAAATACTCCAAATCTGAACTTCAGCAATTCTAATTGGCCTCCATGTCCACAGAAAAGGAGTGAAAGTTCTTGTGAGTGGGGATTAGGCATGCTTTTGTGTTTGTAGAACACTGAGTGTAATGGGACCCTCCCAGGATCTCTGGTTGCTACTATAGTATGAATGTTAAATACTGTTCTTCCCTGTGCTTGACAGGTTTCGGGTAATTAGAAACACAGGGAATGCAGGCTATTTGGATGAGCAGAGAATGAAGCATTTTAAGCACACTCCCGAATTCTTGCTTGTCTTTTCACCACATATTATGTTGTTAGTCTCTATAACAGGTGATTTGCAGGTTAAATCCCATTTTCTTTCTCTATAGACTAAATTCATCTTTGATATAAGCGGGCACAAGTCCATTAACTTCAATAGAGTTGCGTTCACTCACTCCAACATTGAATCTGTCCCAGTGGGTTTATGCTGTAAATCTATCCCAGAATCAGTGGTTACAGAGGCATTGGTTCTGCTCTGAAATTCATTCAATCTTTTCAAATAAACCTTTTAGAGGAGCCTGGGAATGTTTTCAGCCTCTGCCCCAACACATAAGCCTTACTCCAGAACCACTGCTTAGTTTCAGCTGCTTCTTTTCTCCTCTGCCTTAACTCTTCTTTGGCTCTCTGCTCCTCTCACACATTACTATTTGCAGATTCTCCCCTCCTGTCTGGGCAAGGCTGGTAAGCAATGGTCCCTGTAGCCAAAGAATCCTGCTCTGAGGTGGCCTTGTCAAATCTCATCAGTTAAGTAAGGTTGGGTCTGGTTAGTATTAGGACAGAAGCCCTTGAAGAAGAGCCCCAGGTGCTGTACATGTGAGCACTGGGTTACCAGTAGGTGCATTCTTCCTTCCTAGGCCAGTGCTCTAAGTAACCTTAACCAATGCTCTAAAATACAGTCCCATGGCACTGCACTGCTCTGCTGATATGGTCATCACTGGATGGCAAGAAAATTAAAGGTGAATCCTACCCAAACCATAGAAAATTCTTCTTTTTGGCTGTAATTGGTCTGTCAGCCCAGCTAAACAGACTATAGAACATGTGGGAGGGTTTAACACTGCTTTGCCTTTGTTGCATTTAATATTACTACTTCTGCAACACATTTGTTCACAGAACAATACAGAAGCCCTCTGGTGTCCAATTTAACACCTATAAATTTGTCAGTGTAATCTCTAACCAACTGGACAGATAAAATGTTTGTCTCCTATTCCAGTATTTTTGTGTTCTCTTTTGAAATACAGCTCTTTGATTAATTTCTTTTTTCCCAGTGGTGAGTCCCAGTGTCTGGACTCTCAGTCCTGTGGATATTTGGAAAGGAGCAGACCCTCTCCAGCCTAGCCATGCCCTGGGCTATGCCACAGCTGTTTCCAGGTCTGCCTTGGGGTCCAGAGTCTCCTTTCTCATCACAGTAGGTCTTGATTCATCTGAGAAAGTCAGTAAATTACTTTAGCTGGTGAATCTGTGCCAGGGCAGTCTTTGGCTCCCTTTTGGACCCTGCCAGTGCTCCAATCTTCTTTGCACACTGAGTTGGTCACCCAAACCCAGCTTCCCTCAAACAGGGAGCAAGTACATACCTTCCTCTGCCTCAAAGGGAAATGGAGGGGAAGGAGGAGGATTAGATATCTTTCTTAGGATTGTATTTTAGCACATTGTTTCCTTTATGTTTCACTGCTTTCTCCCCTTCAGGGCAAATGGGAATCTAACCATTGTTGGCATGGAAAGCACCCAATCACCTACTCCTCTCTGCCATCTCCAAGTTCATGCTTATTCCCAGGAGAAAGCTCAGGAGTGATTAAAAAACCAAGAAGCATTATGAAGATCTCTGCTCTGCAAAGGTGGAATAATCTGTCCAGAGGTTGAAATGCTGCTCTAAGGTTTTCAGGAAAAGTCTAAGCTTGTGAGGCTGGTACCACTGCTCCTTAGAAGGGAGTAGTCTGAAGGGGGTGACACTGTGCTGGGTCTGGACAAGATAGAGTTCATCAGACCCAAATATCTCTTTTTGCATATAATATCTTTATGTAGTTCACTAAACACTGATAAAAGGAGAGTTCACTTCTGTCTATCTGGGCTAATAAAGGGCAGATGACAGGAAAAGATTTGCTCAGAAATCACGGCATGGTCTTTGCAAAACAATAAGGAGATTGAAGACCATTTCAAGGCAGAGCATAGCAAACATCCAGTTAATAAGGGCCCCAGAGGATCCAAAGGATTTGAGTTCAGGGATGAAGATTATGTAGGCAGTAGTAGCCCTTTAAGGGATGTAGGAAAATTGAGGGTGAGGAGGGGGATGCATTTAATCCCTTCACTGAGTACACGGGAGAACAGCATACAGGCATTGCTGATGCTCAGCATCACATCTTAAGATTGAATATAACTTAGTTCCCAGTCTAGAATTTACCCACCAAACAGAGAGGTTGAAAGGCAACATTAATTACACGTCTGTCCAGCACGTAGTGAAACTCAGATGTCGGGTGTCATATAAATGTAAAATGTTGCTATTCTACAGGGTGGTTTCTGTACATGTGTAGATTAAACAATGGCTTTGCACAGGACTAAAATCTGCAGCGCTGCTGCTGAAAGGAGTTAATTGTATGGTTGTGATATTATGGACACTGTGGTTTTACTGAGCTAAAAGAGGAGGACAGTGATTCATGGCTGCACTCATGCCCTTCATCATGAAATATAAATTAAAAATAGTTGTATTATGGTAGGCTACCTGTATTGTTACATTCAAATGGATATCACACATCCGTCCTTGCTCGGTATTGCAGGAAAAGTATGTTAGAGAAACTATGGCAGTATTTTTCTTTTAGGTGTAACAATCTGTCAGTATCAAATTCTCTTAGTCAGTAGGGAGCATATAGTGTTGATTTACTGAAAATCTGGGATTATGTCTGCTCTGTGGTGAGCATAGATTTAAGAGGGGAGAGATAAGGGGTCTCCAAAAGGTGAAGAAAAACACAAATGAAACCTAGCAAGGAAAAAATAGCTTGACAGCTAAGATGCAGTACAGTCACCATCGAGTCTTCTTGAAGGAAAACCCTTGCTCACAGGAATGCTCTGAGCACTGCACACTGTACCTTAAACAGCCCACTCCATTACCCACTTCACGCCGAGGAGCTGCAACTGTATAAATGAAGCTGTAGGTGAGAAAAAGCCTTAATATGTCTGTGTTCCAATGCACAAATGTTTTCACTGATGGACCGGAAACATGGGCACGCCAATTTGGAGGCAAAAAACAACAAGAGAGGATTTCCTTTATCTTTCATTCTTTTCATGGTCAGCCCCATTAAACAAAGAGTGGGTGACAGGCAGGTTCAGCGAGATGGGCTCTGCGGATGCCATGGAGGCAGCAGCAGCTTGACCCTCCCCATGTCACTCTCTGTGCTGCTGGTTTGCACAGACCCTCCTCATCATGGCCCCACACAGAAGGGGCACTGCAGCTCACCTGAGGCTTTGCACCGTGCTGCATCAGGACACAAAGATTGCAGGGGCTAATTCAGGCCATTTTGTTAAGGGCTGAAACTTGCAGCCAGCTGAGGAGTAAACGTGCCACAGTTACACTCCTGTCCTAGTGAAACGGTGCCTCCTCCATCACAAAATACAGTTTGGCACTAATTGGTATCTTTAATGGCAGTCTCAGCAGAGAGCCTGGGAAGGCTTTCCTTCATCCTTGTTCTGGGCCTTCCACACCGGCTGGGGACGCTTTCATTGCTGCTGCCTGCATTGTAATTGTTCTGGGGATAAGTAAAGGATTTCCAACTCTGGCCTGCCAATCTGTCACCCTTCAATAGCCACAAAGTCACAGAGAAATTAATTTAAAAAAGCCAAATATCACATTAGTAGCCACCGCACAAGCAAAATACAAGCAATTAAAAACCACCCTGCAAATGTATTGAGCATCCAGCGTGCACATTTCACTTGATTTTATCCCACAAAGAGGGGTGATTCATTTGTGGGGAAAAAAAGAAAAGTAACCCCAAACCCCCTAACTCTGCTCTGGTATCAAACATTAGAAAACTTCACGAGATTTATTATATAGAAAAAAAAAAAAGGAAAAAAAGGCTCCTTTCCCTTTAAAAAGAGAGGAGCTACTTGGTCTGATGCTGCTGCCTTTATCAGCCATGAAGTTCCCAGCAAGGTGCTGTTAGTGCCTGATTAAACCTCATACCAATCTCTGTCCCCCATGGTAACCCAGAAGACATCCACTGAGAGTGGCAGCTCTTATTCATTTTAATTGCCAAGGATCTCTCTGTGATGGCCAGTTTTCTTGTCTCTCAAGGACTGGAATGGAAATCCATCTGATTACATGAACAATCCGGGTGCTCTGACAGATCTGAAATATGAATATGGAGATGGCATTGTGGTCTGCACTGACTCCTAAAACCCCAATAGTAAATTATGATCTGCCACTAAAACAATTTCAGGGCACAGTACAATTCACATAAAAGCCCATTTTCTGTAATGGAACACAAATTATTAATAAATCAGTCCAGAGGAGGGGAAAAAGTAAAAAAGAGATTTTGTCTCTGGTGTTCTCATGGAACATAACAAACATAAATGTACATACACGTACAGGCATTCTTCCCTTTCTCTTATACACCTTCTGCTACAGCTTCAAGTGGAGATGATACACAGAATATAAACAAATCCCCTGGGGCTCCCATAGTGTTCCTGAAATTAGCCCTATGTCCTCTTGCTGTTAGCTTAACCTTGTCCCATCCCTTGGGTGAACTGACCTCGGGCTTATGCAGCTTAACGTGGAGGGACATTTTCATTGTCCAAATAAAACTTGCAATCCTCATGCCCACACAGGGAATAGCTCATCTTCCTCCCCAATCCCTCTGACATGTGCTGTCTGGTGTCAGGAGACCCTCTCAAGGAGAGCAGCCTTTCAAGATTTGACCCAGAGCACCCACTATGTTGGAAGGAAGACGAACAACCTTTATAAAGTCCTAAAAAAATAAAAAGGACCTAGCCTAAAACAAT
Source organism: Thryothorus ludovicianus (assembly GCA_013397245.1). Classification (NCBI taxonomy): domain Eukaryota; kingdom Metazoa; phylum Chordata; class Aves; order Passeriformes; family Certhiidae; genus Thryothorus; species Thryothorus ludovicianus. Next base: position 256,884 of record VZTB01002447.1, read on the forward strand.
GATCTTTACTACCAAATCCAGAAGAACAGTGTTTGTCTGAAAGTCAGGCATGGGGTGGGAGAATATATAAAAAAGAAAGGCAAAACCCAAAATGGCACCAGAGGTTAGGGAGGAAGTCTGCTCAAATAAGCTGTAAGAGCCTAGGGCACCTCCTGAACACTCCAGCACCCCACAACAGCCTGTGCAAACACCAAGCCACTTGGGACGGATTGAAATCAGCACAGACAGTTCATCAACAACATGCCACTGATCCCAGCCCAGCCCGCTCTCACTGCTCTGCAATGTGCTGACATGAGAGGGGAGGATGTGGCTGCACAGGCACCTGGACGTGGCAAACATCCGCTGGCAGAAAGGGAGGCCAGCCAGGGCACTTTGGCTGGGGCTTGCCAGCAGATCCAGGCAGCTGACAAAGCAGTGTGGTGGCAGTATTAACATTCACAGGGCAGGCGGGCGCATTATTATTGCCACATATTTCTACTGAAACAGCGCCTGAGGCTTCAGAGGACCTCAGAGTCAGCCAGCTGAACATACACTGAGGAAACCATGTCCACAGGGCTTTAGGTCCTCTTGAAAGCCATGGAAAGAGTAGAGGAAATATAATGCATATAAAGAAGGACAAGGGGGTTTAGTGGGTTTAGAACTGCCTCAGAGGTCAGGAAATGTGGGTTGTAACCCTGGCTTTAGCCCCAGTCTGGTGGATGACCTTTGGTCCCCTGAGTGTTTCCTGTCTGTAAAATGTGAAACTTCCATATGTTTGGCTTTCCTTGGCTATGGCATCAGTTTCCAACTGGAAAATTTGCCTGGGCAGGGAAAAAAAAAAAGAAAAAAGACACTGGAGTTTTGTCAAAAAACTTCTGGACATCTGGAAATCAGGCCTTCACAGCAAGGACATGACCACTGGATATACATGGAAAACACGGCAGTAAAATTACTCTCCCAAAAAAATTCATCTCTCTATACTTTCCCTCAGTGGTGCACAACCACCTTATTTTGTTTTGAAAGTCACAGAGCCTGAGTAAAATGAGGCTAATGAAGCAGATTTTGTGAAACATTTGGAGGTCTGACAATGCTAAGTCATAGACAACAGATCAGCATTTATTTGCCAGGTATGCATTTGAAACACTGTAATTAAAGAACAAGAATAAAAATAACCCCACTGCTTTAGCCTTAACTCTCTGTCCTCTTATCTCTGACCTTCTCTCTCCTGGGGGTTTTAGCCTAGGCAGTGGTTTCCAAGTGGGATGTGAAGAAGGCTGTTCACCTCAGTAAATCAGGGCAGGGACGGTGCTCCCTTATTAGTGCTCAGAGGCAGCATTACAGCCCAGAGGGTTCAAATATTGGGCTGCCATGTTTGCCAACAGCACAGCTATCTAACACTTCATATTTAGACCTGAATTTTGCATTTATTAGCAGCATGTGGTACAACCAGTAATTAATTTGGTGATCCTTGGAGGCAGTGCCTGTTATCAGAGTTTTCTTTTATAAAACAAACATGCAGTAGTTTTTGAGACACATTGATGTGCTCCTCTCCTCCACATAGGAAGGATTCCCCACAAAAGGAAGAGCCTTTGGGAATGAGGTTTCAATGCAGTCAGAACATAAAGTCTAGGGCAGAAAAAGAGATGCAAAAACATCTTCTGCTCCCAACAGCTTTGGCTTTTCATTCTGCTAAGGAACCAGCTGGTTTGGGCACGAGGCCTGAAGAAACCTGTTGCCTCTAGTAGATAATGCTGGTCATAACTGAGAAGAAAGATTTCTGAACCCCTATCACGTTTGTTGCCCTAAAGGGAAGAAATAATCTGATTGGCTACGTGTAATTTATTCTTCAAACATAAAAGAACTAGAAAGGGAGGAAATATAAATAGTTTTAATAATCAAAGAAAAGACTGAAGTGAGTTCACAACCTCGATAATTCATTTAAGATGCATAAATGCCTCAGATTTTTATTAATTAGTGAATATGTGTTGTTTTCTTGAAGTAAAAAAATGTTTTTTTGAACACCAGTGACCCAGTGAAGTAAAAACCAAAACATGCATTCTAAGAATCATGCTCCAAAGGACTATTTCAGAAAGATTACAGCAGGAAGCAGCTGATTTCAGTTTTTCCATTATTTGACACACATGAGTTGGTTACTTAGAGTGCTTGCAACTGATTGAAATGTTTATCACAGGCTGGAGGGTGACCACAGAAAATAAAACCCCCTTTTCTGAAATGCTGTTTTCTGACCTGTGTGGAGCATGTTGGTAGTTTTGGACATTTCAAATTTGACAGGTGACCAAAGCACAAAAACTGAGTTCAGCCAAGCCTTAAAATGAAGTATTTGCCTTCTTGCATTACTTGAATAGGAAACAAAGCGGTCACCATAGCTATCACAGTTTTTAGCTGAGCACTACCTGTTGAGGTTAAAGATTGCATGAGACACAAAAAAAGAATAACTTTGGTATGTGCATTGTCTCTAAAGTACAGTTACAGGGTTTTAGTGGGATGGGATGAAGCTTCTAGTATTGCTGCAAATGATATGCCTGTTTTGCAGTAAATAGGGAACATCAAGTGGCAATGTATCGAAGAAGCACTCTGGTGAATTCAAATTTGTTGTTAAATGAAGTAAGACCTTTAGAAACATTTCTCTGTTTCCATGATGACAATGATACAATGGACACTTCCCTTCCCTTCCCTTCCCGCACCTTCCCTTCCCGCACCTTCCCTTCCCGCACCTTCCCTTCCCGCACCTTCCCTTCCCGCACCTTCCCTTCCCGCACCTTCCCTTCCCGCACCTTCCCTTCCCGCACCTTCCCTTCCCGCACCTTCCCTTCCCGCACCTTCCCTTCCCGCACCTTCCCTTCCCGCACCTTCCCTTCCCGCACCTTCCCTTCCCGCACCTTCCCTTCCCGCACCTTCCCTTCCCGCACCTTCCCTTCCCGCACCTTCCCTTCCCGCACCTTCCCTTCCCGCACCTTCCCTTCCCGCACCTTCCCTTCCCTTCCCTTCCCTTTTCCCTCCTCAAGTCTCCTTTCCTCTTTCCTTCTTTCCTTTACAAAAGAAGTCTGTGAATCTGTCCAGGGAAAGGCACAACAGGAGATTTAAGTATGAGACCATCTCCTCAGTAACATGAATCCCTGGAGCAATGGGATAAATTTGAGAAAGAGAGTATTTAGGCTGAATATCAGGAAAATGTTCCTAATGGCTTGGACTGCCTGAGCAGTGTAATTGTCTTCCAGGCAAGGATGGAAACACCAACATTTGACTCACTTGAAATTGGACTGGACAGCATTTTGGCAAGTGTACTGGGGGGAGAGATCCTGCTCTGGATGGGGAATGGTCTTTTGGACACTGAATCTCTATGACTGTTAAATATTCCAGTGTGAAGAATGTGAGGAAAGAAAATATTAGGAATTGCCCAGGGACACAGCTAATCCCACAGACAACACTTGCACCAACTGCAGTAGAAGTTACGCACATGTGAGGGAGCCAGGTTGGGCCCCAAGTGGGATGGGGGATTTGGCATCCCAGAGGAGGCCATGGTAGAGGCCTGCTGCTCATTGTACCACATGCAGGCAGCAGGGCACTGGGACACAGGGGAGAGGGAACAAATGCTCCTGGACTGCTGCTGGCCGGGAGCAGGAGCAACAAGCTTGTTGAAACAAACAGTAAGAAAGAAAAGAAACCTGAGCCCTGGCAGCATCTGCTGTCTCTTGACATCCATGTTCAGGTGTCCCTTCTCTTCCCTGTCCTGGAAAAACACCTCTAAATGCAAGTCGTGTGTCTGTCTTTGTTGCTGCTTTCTGATCCCTCACAGCGCAGAGATGTTATGAAAATGCATATTTTGCAACTCTGAATGTCACTGCACCAAACAAAACCCACTGGTGTTTACCAGGGAGAGGACTGCCTACAGATGCCCCCATATTCCTTCAGTTGGGGCTTGTCTTGGTGTTTGTGGTGGGGCAAACTCAGAATAGCTGAAGGCAGAATGGGACCCTCACTGTGGTTTTAACTGAGCCCTGATTCCTTTTTCTGTCCCTCCACATATGGATGTAATATATATTCACAAGGTTTTTTTTTTCCCCCCTACCATTTATAATACTTTTTTATTCATTTCCAGTCATGGAGCTTTTCTGGACAAAACAATTATGATCCAAATGTCCTGAGAACAGTCTCCAATGAAGCCGTTTTCCTGAACATGTACAGACAAAGGAAATTATTTCCTTACTGAAAGAAATCACTTCAAAGTGCCCAGACCAGACCCCGCTCCAGCTCAGGTTTCCTTTCTGTGTCACAGCTTGGACAAGAGCTCTCACGGAAAGCCATGCTCCTTGTTCCTGGTTTGAATTTATGCAACACTGGGCACAGGGCAAGGGGAACTCACAGACCAGCCCAGTCACTGCTTTTCTCCTTTCCTTCCACCTCCATCAATATATCCTTCCTCCTGCACAGTGTTTGTTGCCTCTCCAGTGTCAGTAAAATTCTCTGTGATGTGCCTCTAATTCTCAGTGCTCTGGGCAGCTCTTTTTATCAGCCATTCCAACATAGCTATGTCAATCCGATGCATCTCTTTTCCTAAAACTCAGCTTGAGTCAAAAACTCTTCCCAGTTAGTCATGATCTTCCTCTCACCATCTCTTGTGAAGGTGAGGTGGAGGGCAACAGTTCTCGTGAGGATGAAATGGATTGAGAATGATTTTGCATGACAACTGCTGGGGATCCAATATCTTTCTGTTGGTGTTGCTTACAGAAACAATAATGCCTGGAAACCATCCAATACCTGTGTGTTGGCCCATCTTCAACACATGCCAAATTCCTCTCTTATGGGACAGCCTGGGCACAGCCCACATATATTTATGTGTGATCTCCTAGTCAAACTGTGATCTATTTTTGCCAGTCTCCTGAGCATAGTCCCTCTTCCCACATCCTGAATGTCATCTCAGACTATAAGGAGGCAGACAGCTCCAGGAAGGGTCAGGTGGCAGTGCCTTTTTGCACCTTTCTTTCTGTCCATGCAGAGTGTGGGGCGTGGCCCTCACACCAGGACCTCCCCTTTTGAGGCATTGGGAGGAGTGTGAGGTTCATTATTTCAGCAGAAGTAGGTAAATACTACAGCCTGGATTTCTTACTTGTGGGAGACGATACATTGTGTTCAAAGAGACATCTTATGCCTATGACACCTGTGTTCCTCACCAAGATAATCCTTGACAATCCTTCTCTGGACTTGGCATTGCATAACAACTCCCACCTCCTTTCCATTCAGAGCAGTATTGCACAGCACTGCTGTGACTGCTGAACTCTGCAGAGGTCTCGTCCCACTGCCACATAACCTACTCTCAGCAATGTCCAGGGTACATTGAAAGAGGACAATAAAATCTCCTCTGTCCCTCAAATGGCCTCTACTTTCTGGCAAAATATGGTTTTCAGTATTCAAAGAAAGAATTTGGGACACTCCTAAGCTCCATCATTAGCCTAATTTTGTTTTTACTGCTAAAACTTCTCCAACCTGGTTCCACGGCTACCTCCTCTGACCTAGTTAAACACCACTTGACTAGGATCTGTCATTTTTTTTTATCATTGTCTCAGAATAGAGCAGAGATCCCAGAGTCCCATCGCCAGGGCTGTGCTGAGAGTGATTTGGTTTGAACCTTCAGACAACATCAAGAAGCTTGAGTCACAGCTAATGGTCAACACAATGTCCACACTGAGGAGTTGTGTGCTGCCTCATGGCACCCAGCATTGTGCCACCAGTCTCCAGAGATCAGCACCTACACACAGACTGGCAGGTCACTGAGACTGCTCTCCTTCCCTGCATATCAAACCCGGAGTAACATGTCCCCTTCCAGCTCCAACTCCAGCTCCAACTCCAGCTCCAGCTGTAGCTCCAGCTCTGAGCCTGCTTCTGTTCCCAAAGCCCTGGTTTATGCTTCTAAGACAATACAGAGAACATGCTCCTACTTTGGTGCAAAAGCCCTGTTCAAAGGGAGACTTTCAGTTCTTCTGAGGATCCTCAACAAGATAACCTGCACTCCAGCACTTACTCCTGGTTATGATACTTATTGATATTACCTCCATCAAATCCCTGAAACATCCCTGGGAAAACACCCAGAGGAGCTGCCCCAGCCTGATATTTTGCTAGTGCTCTGTTTTTTGTGCAGTAGACAGGCAGGTGAAATTCAAGGTTATGGTCACTACAGCCAAAGGCCAGGACATTTAAGAACAGGCTTGCTGCCTCCAATCTGCTGTATGAACTATTCTTAGCTGGAAGCTGGAGCTCAATGCTCACTGGGCACTCCAGGTTCACACCTCTGGAATACGCCCCTGACAGAAATATGCTTTCAGCGTGAACTTGGCCGCATTTAGAAGAAACTGCAAGATACACCTCTTTCCCAGACCTTTCCATCTGTTTAAACTGTGAAATCCTGGGTTCCTCGCTGTCTGGTCAGATTAAAAGCTGCTGGCAGTGGGGGAGCATGACAGTTCATTTCTCTTACTTGGAATGATAATTACTCAATGTAATCCCCATAAAACAAACTCATAATCTTCAACGATGAGTGTGTGTTAAGTGCTCATAGTAACTGAAATAAATAAGAAGAGGTCATTAATAATAAACCATGGTCTGGATTACAGCAGTCAACAGTGCACAGAAGAGCAGACCTAGAGCTGATAAAGGAAAGTGGATCACAGCCCTCCACACTCTGCAGGCATGATGTTGTAAGGTTGGAGATACTATCTGTGTGTCAGCTGGGGATCACCAGAATTCAGCTGTGATTTAATCATAACCTGTGCATTCCCTGTGAAGAAAGAGGTGAAATAAAGACTGGTTATGGTAGATATAGAATACTCTGAGTCCTCCTGCTCAAGCCAGCTAAACCTTGCTGTTTGCTTCACAGTCCACTTGAATCCACTAGGATTGCTACCATGTGTGCTGCTGGGAGAGGTCTTTCTTCACCTAGGCTGCATGATTTCAGATTCCTCCATCTTAGGAGCTGCCAAGTGGATCTAGCTGTTCTGCTCTAGACATTTCTCCATCTCCTCTGGTTCACTTGGGCCATTTTCTGGACTCTTAGGAAAATGTCTTTGTGTTCCAGGTTAGTGTGTCTTCCTAGACACCGAAGTAAATTTTGTGCACGGACAGGAAGGACTTGGCAAAGCTCTTCATTGTGCAAAAACTCTAACAGTGTTTGTGAGCTCTTCCCCAGCTGAATTCCCAGTGGCCATTTCCTCACATCATGCCAAGATTACATGAAGGTTAAGACCAAGAAGACACAGGGATGGACACCTCTGTGGGAAGCTGACATAGTTTTGCTAGTACAGGTGGCTGGGAGCTGGATTGATGTTCCTGGTATACCAAACAGAACTGAAATTTGGAGTTCTTGCTAAAATTAAAAATAAGTGGCTACATTTGTACAATTTATATATGAGGGATTGGAGTACATAGCAAAGTTCAACTATCACTTTCCTGTTTATATTCATGGATTGCTGTTTTTCTAGGCTCAGCTCTGGTTTTGCTGATGAGCTAAAATATAACCTCCTTAAACCCCAGTGGAGCAGCATTTAGTATGTTCTTTCTTTAAATAATATTTCAGCCAGGGGATTAACTCCTATTTGCACATACAGCTAACCTGGAGGGAAGGTTTGGTGAGCAAAAAACCCTGGGGGGGAGAGGACATATTTGCAGCAGCAAAGACTGTTTCTACTCCTGCTGAGGTGGGGGGAAATCCTTGCCAGCTGCAATGGGGGGCAGAACAGACCCATCTCTAAATCATGTAAAAAAATTTTTGAGAGCATTTTCATTATAAATTACTGCTGATAGGAGGGGGAATGGTCAAAATGACTGTGTCTGTAAGGGTACTGCCCCCACAGAGGACTGCGTGCAGCTCTGCAGCTCCCCTAGTTATGCTCCAAGCAGCTCCGTGCCTCAGGCACACCCTCCCTGCCTCCAGAAGCACGGAAAGTGTGATGAGACCATGTCTGCTCTGATGTCCCCTGGAATAATGTCCCCTGCTTGCCCACTCACATGCTGGCATGTTTTTTGCAGACCTGCAGTGGGGTACTACTCTTCCCTCACCAGTAGTCTGGATTGTGTACCCCAGAGAAGACATTATTCCTATAAAGCAGCTAAAAACACTAGACCTGTGACTTGTCAGTCTGCAGGGTCCCAAGGGAACTTAGGGGAGCTGGGGTGCAAGGAGTCCTGCTCTTGCACTTGAGAAACCTCACAGGACTGGACTCTGTCTAGCCCAAACAAGGATATCAGCTCTTCCCCTGAAAAAAACAGTATCATAAGCATATGGTTAATGACTCATCCCAAGTGGAAAAACAGCGTTTGTTATATTTTATGAAAATTTTATACATCTAAGGTACTGTACATCTGTTGCTATTTAGCCTGACATGTATGTAGAGATTGGCAGAACAAGTTCTCTGTAGGGATGACTGAACTCCAAACCAAACCACAGAACTTTCAAACACTCAGCCTGCTCTTGAAGGGGAATGAAGGGAAAAAAAAAAAAAAAGAGAATGTTTTTCTGCTCTGTTGAAATGCTGCCTGACTGAGCAATATGCAAGGAAGACACTCTTCAGTTCCGTCTAATCCACAATAGAAGAGGGACTTATTTATGGAGAGGAGCCTTTATTCACAACACTGCAAATGGCAAGCAAACTTGTCTCTGTGCCAGAACTTTCCCCAGGTTGCTCATGAAAGGGTCAGGAAGTTCAACTCCTTGTCTGACTCCTGCTCCTCCTCCCTGGATCCTTTCTTGTAAAATCCTCCCTTAGACCTGCTCCTGTCTCCCTCCTCCCTGGCAGCCAGCCTTTCTCATGGTGAGGCTAAGGGTTCTTCTTGAATTGTTCATACGTTTTTCCTGCAGCACCAGCATCTGGGTGGCAAGAAGGCAGGGAGTCTTACTGGTTAGCCTGGAAGTCTTCTGGGGTTTCTTGGGGAGGCACTAAATGAGTGGACTTCCATGGAAAGTCATGTTTTCCACTCTGCATCTGTAAATGTTTCTAAGGTCTCTGGTGCAAAATCCCCCGAGGCAGAGGACTAAGTGGTGAAAACAACTGAGGACATGCCTGTACAGTCCAGCTCATTCCTCTGCAGAGAGGAAGATGGAGTAAGCTGTAAAGAACTGCTTGCTCAAACATCTCTTATTTATTAGCCATGTCAGTCCAGCGCTGCCAGGATAATTACTCTGGGCACAACAGCTATCCTGTGCCCAGCTCCCAAACTGGCACAGTCTGTGTCTGCTCAGGGATCCTTCAACTGTAATCTGTTTCTAATCTTATCCCCAGAGAACAGGGCCTGGAAAATAAAGTTCTCTGCCTCCAGCCATGCTATGAGGCTCCCTGCTGTCTTGCTACATATGTCTGGGACAAATTAACATGAGAACCTAAGAAAGGCCATACTAGATTAGACCTAAAGTCTGTACAACCCAATGTCATGTTTCTGCCAGTAGCCAAAAGTAGAAGCTCACGAAAGCATATAAAATGATACCTCCACCATGTGCTTTCCCAAACTCCAGCCATTAGTGGCACAGGACATCCTGTATACCTGTGGTGTACTTTCCACAGATTTATTGATCCTCAATGCATTTGTCTGCCGTAAAATAGCACAGTCTCCACAGGAAACGATGTGGACATTTCAAATTGGCCACATTTTGGAGCAAGAAGCCCTATAGCTCTTCCTGTGGCTTGTTTTGAATCTGGTTCCTGCTAGTTTCCTTTGATACCTCCCACTTCATACTTCTGAGAAGGATAATTTTGTGCTCAGAAATCAGTCTGTGCCCAGAAAACATATATGATAACAGGGTGACTGGTCAAGAGACAGCATTGCCAGTTAAAAGTGGTGTTTAAGACTGGCCATTTATTGATGATAATTTTCTAAATATGACAGGGGTTTGATTTGGTGCAGTTTGGATGGCAGAATCAGTAGGAGAGCTTTAGTGGTTAATTCAGTCACAGTGCTTTTAAGTGAAATAAGTGGGACAGATAGGACAGTATAAGCTTGGCAAGACCGAGCATACTGTCAGGAGCAGGGAGGATTTGGGAACATGAGGGAGAAGAACATGGGAGCAGGGCGGATTTCCTGGCAGGAGCAGGAGCACAAAGGGATGAGTGCTCTACAGGAGCAGCTGAGGTGGTTTAGCTTCTAGCCATAAGGAGCAAGGAGGCCATAAGGGTGAACAAGACTTTGGAAACTTGTGGTGAATGAGAAAAAACATGCAATGATCTTTCTTGAGAACAAGAGCAGATGCCAAATGAGTTGGTGGTTTGTTTGAGTGTTGGATCTTACCCTCCACAAACCGCCTTGTTTTTTCCTGATTCGTATGGAAGCAGGATTTGAAAATCACAGAACTGGCAGAGTCCTATCCAGGCAGGTGATAACAGGGTCAGGAGACCAGAGAAAGTGACACAATGGTGCTGATGTGAGAATCCATAAGTCCTACCTTCAAGGATCATTCTAGCCAGTGTTATGAAACCCAGCCATTTCTTCTTGAAAGGGTTTTTATAATTACTGAACAGAAAGATAATGGGGGAAAGGTGGAAAATAAGCTGGGGGTGATTTTCCTGCCAATCTGCAGTGCAAAACCCTGCAATCAGATGAACAGCACATGTTCCTGTGTAGTGTGGACCCAAAAGTCCGGCAATCACTCAGGGTAAATCACTGTCCTCTCTTTCTGTTCTTTGGTTTTAAATGATATGAGATGGGATTGGGTGTTCCTGCCATGAGTTCCCTTTATGGAACTGACCAGGACCTAATAACATAAAGGCCAGGCATATATTTTGGCTGCTCTTAGGGCTCATTCTGGCCATTAGCTTGCTTCAGAAACAGTGTGGGAGCTCTTGGACGTGGCAGGTAGTATTGGGTTTTGACTGATACTCTGATCTTCTGCTAGAAATGCTCAGAGAAAAAGTATCAAAATGTTGATAGCCACTCTCAGTACTGTACCACATTATCTGATTAAAGTGCAGGTATTGCAGCAGCCCAGGAATGCTTTTATTTCTGGCCTGTGTCAGTTCTGGGTTTGCACCGGCTCCTAGCTTGAGACGACTAAGTGTTGCACACCTTCTTGACTTCAACCCTAAAGAATGGCATCTTACAGGCATTTACCTTTTCTAAAATTTTCTTCTTCATTTTTGATCGAAAACTAATTTATTTTCCCAGATTATTCTCTAACAAAAGCTTTGGTGCTCTTTTTTCAGCATATATTCACTGTGATAATAACCTCGTTTCTATACGGAAATAGCTTTGTCTGAAGCTTTTTGGCCAACAAAACAAGCAGGATAACTTTGTCGTCTCCACCCAGCACATAGTAGACATACAACAGTGTTATGCAATTTGACATGGCTGGCTGCTCCACCAGCAAAGACAAAAGCCAGAAAGATCTTTTTGCTGCTGTTGCTGGAGATAATACCACTGTAGAATGTAGGAGTACCAACAACAGTGTGTAAAGACAGATTTCTGCTTAAGTGGTCTGTGGACATACTTATCTGTTAAAGGCTTTCTGGTATCTCTCATAAAAGCTCCTCATTTATACTTCATCTCAGACAGAATCTCTCCCAAATGTCAGTTTGGAATGATTTCTGAAATGAAGAACACTCATCCCTGAAGACCAGTGGTTTTATAGGCTTGAATAGACTTTAAAATATAACAAATTATCTTTCTTCTTAGATTTAACAGCAGGCATAGTCTACCAAATCCTTTTAAATAATCAGTTGGGCCTCAGAATCTGAGAAGTATTTGGGAAGCAAATTTTTTGTTGTTAACCCTTTGAATAAACTCAAGTCTGCTTGCTGCCTCCCAAAGTGGTTTGTATGAAATCAAAGAACAGTATGAAAAGAATGAACACAGAACACACCAATTAGTGTCAGCAGTATTGCTGTTGTTAACTTTGGTGATAGTTCCACTGTATAGAATTGTTAGACAACTCAAATTACTACTGAAATATTTTAATATTATGCGTTTGCAACTGAAAATGATAAAAATCTTGAGTGGAGTGGTTCAAGAATGCATTCACATGAACAAAATAATGGAAAATATATTTAGCAGTCACATGAAAAATATAACTCCCTTCTTGGAAGGAGTATAAAACTGTAATTTCTGCATTTCTTTAACAAAAATTTGGCTTTGGTGAAGATTATGGCTAATCTCAGTCTTGGCCCTCTTCAACAGTATGAAAAAAGATAACAATTTCTGCTTTTCAATATTAAAATAAAAAGCTGAAAGCTATTTGCAGTGGACAAAAAGCTGCCAATACAGTGTCTAATTTACCAAATGATTAAAAATTAAGAAGTGTAGCTATAGATCATCAGAACAGTGAGGTATGTCATGAAGGGCAAGCATATAAGTAAACTAACTTGCTCAGTCAGGTTCTAAAAAAATTTCAGTCATCTAGAATATGGAGAAGTTAATTATACTTTAAAAGGGAAATTAATTATCCCCTTAAAAGGGAAATTATCCCTGTAGCGTTGGAGAAGATTATTAGTGTAATCCACAGCAGCACATAAATGTCCCTGTTTACACCAGGTTTGAGGTAAGAGCTTCAGCTTTCCTAGCAAGCAATCTCCATAGGAGTGTTTCTGATATCAGGAATGCTGCCTAAACCTGCCTCACTTGATGTGTCAATGGAAGTCTTCCTAAAATTATATTTTCTCCTCTTAGCTATGTTTTGCTTTGCATTTGACTCCAAGGGTAAATGATATTATTGAGATGTGTGAATTTGCCAGAGCAGCGTAGAATACAGAGTGGCATTATGTCCCATAATTAAATCTGATGCTGACCTGTTTGCCTCAGGTTAGCTCAGTTTTCACTTTATCTGGTCCAAGTTATGGCTTTATCTTTGTCCTGCGTGTTCCTAACTCACAGGCAACAAAACCGAGGGAAAAATACGACATTATCCCATTTTTCCACAGGATTGTGAAAGCCAGCTCCACTGAAAACATACTTCCTGGTTTAACTAGGTACGTCTTCCTGTTCTTCTTCAAAATAACCCAGAAATTCTAGAACTTTGCTCCTCAACACCTTCCTCATTGTCCACAGATACCATGTATTTCCTCCTTCTGCTTCTCTCAAAGTGATGGTTACCACTGCAGTTGAAGTCTTGCTTGCCACATCCTCAGAGTCTCTTTTTCTTTTCCTCCATCGTTCTTTCTCTTGCTCACTGGTGTGGGCTTGATATTTCATTGAGATTTCATGAGCATCTCTTCCTTCTTACAGGCACATGCCTTTTGATCAACGTTTTTTGGGTTTTTTTTGACCGTTCTTCTCTCATTTGAGGTCTAAACTGTGACGATATTGGGGCTTCTTAGATTGTTGTTGTGTGTAAGCTACCACATAGTAATACTATCAGATGAGCCTCCTTTTTTTTTTATCCTAGTATCTTTTCTTCTAGAACCGAGATAGCTCTCTCTTCTGAAACCTCTTCTGTCTTTCCAGATGCAGTTCCAAAAGTAATAGGGACATTTTTTTTAACTTCATTCATTCCTTTCTTTTTCATGTCTCAATACTTTTGCTCCCATTGGTAAAACAGCTTCATATCTTTGCTATTTTAGACTGTAGTTCCACAGTCATGACCTATTTATCCTTCCAACTCTTGCCAAGATTACCAAAACCACTCATATTCAACCAGTGGGTTTTTTCTTCCTTGGCAATACATGATCTGAATCACTCATGAAGGGAAAGAGTACTGTTACCACTGGAGAGCACTCTTATACAACTACAAATACTGATTTATGTCCATCAACTCCCTACTTTATCCCGTTTTCTTCGTTGTCTAAAACATCTGGCAGGTATTTTAAATGTTTGACCACTGCTGGTCATTAGAAGAGCTGGAGGAAGTTTTTTGGATGTTGTTCAGAAGACTGGATCTTGTTACTCTACTTTCTATGTTCACTTCCTTTATGTGCTTGTGGGACAACAGCACTGAGTTTGCCGCTGGAGGTGGTCTCAAGGCTGAGGGAAACCTTGAAAGCTTTGCTTCCTGCCTCCTTAACTCATACTGTAAAAGGACCTGTGCTTTGTGGAGTAGAAGAAGTAATTTTACACACTGCAGTCATTGCAAAAGTTCATTTCCATCACTTTCTCAATTTGTTTATACTTTTTGATGAGAGAGTTGTTGTTCTGTGGTTAAGTGGTCTACCAGTAACCAGTGGCGGCTTTCTTGAAATTTACCCAATTAATAGTTGGGTGGGTGACTCCAGGCATTTATAATGTAATTGCAGCTGATAATGCAAGGTATTAGCAGGCAGCTATCACATGCTCCCAAAGCTATCTCATCTCCAGGCTGAACCAGCCCCACTTCCACAGGAAGTGCTCCAACCCTGGTCATCCTGGTGGCATCCACTGGTCTCACTCCAGCTCAACATCTTTATTGAACTGGGATGAGGGACAAAATTGAGTACAATATTTCAGTTGTGGTCCAACAAGCGCCAAGCAAAGGGGAGTAATCACTTCCACAGACACCCTACTTCAGCTCATGTAAGCATAGCCAAGGCCTGCCTACTGTGTTGTCAGTGGAACCCACAGTGGATTGTGGATTCATGCTTAGCTTAAAGACCACCAGGACCCCCAGGCCCTTTTTAACAGAGTTGCTCCCCAGGCAGACAGTACCCAGACTCCTTTGCTAACTTGAATATGTCTGTGGTGGTCTGGAAGATTATTTTAGTAACTCACTTGAACTAGCTTGGCTTGGGATTCTCTGGGCTTGATGCAACATCCTGCAAAAAATCCAAAGAAAATTTAGACTACTCTAATGGGCTATTTTGTACCATCAGTTGAAAACAGGAACCATCCAGGATGGGGACCAAGTCTCGTGAAGATATATTTCTAATGGCAGAACGCTTTATCACTCTGGACATTTTCTGAAAATTATTGCAATCTGGCTTGACTATGAATCAGCAGTCATTAAATCTTACATTGTGAGTACAAGAGGCCAGATAATACATTTTGCCAAGGTCTCTCCAGTACTTGCTGGAATGTGATGGCTCTTTAGGCTCTTCTGAGTGATGCATGTCACATATTGCACATAAAAAAATGTATGAGAACTCCATGTGATCATACCAAGCCTCTGAAGATTTCTTTGGCTCTTCAGTTGCTTAGCTCAGATTCACAAGTGGGACACAGCGCTTCGTTCTTCAGCTCTCATGGAAATGCTGACTTGTTTAATTTAAGAATTATTAGTGGGATTTTTAGAAGGGCCTTAAGTGACTTATGAACATAAGCCCCATTGAAAGTCGAATCCTACTTTCCATAAATATCGACCATATTTCTTCTGGTAAAATGTTTCTGGCTCAAGGGCCCCCTGCCAAAAACAACCTGTCTCCATTTCTAGACAACTTTCACCCTGCATTTTTGATATGTGCAACGTCCCCATGGAGCACAGCGTTGCAGGTCAGGAAATGAGCGTGGAACAAAAGAAGTGTAGGAAGCACTGTCGACTGTGTATCTGACCTGGGAGACAAGACATGGTGTAGCTGAGCTGTGAGAGCTGCAGCCTCCCTGGGACTCCAGCCAGGAAATTGCACAAAGCCCAGAGCGAGAGACCCTCACCATTTTTTTTTCTTTGCACTGACAGATGTCCCGCTCTAGCAACCTGTCATGCTAGAGAGAAGTTACAGAGGTGACAAAAATGTCACTCACTCAGGGATTAGGGCTGTTTCTCTGACTGATTTCCATTGTCTGTTTGCAGACAGAAAATAGGTGAGCTGCTTAGGCATAGGTTCTGGACAGTAAGAGACTGGGGACAATGAAGCCTGCAGCTGGAAAATGCAGGAGTAGGCAGGATGTCCTGTGTCTTCTTCCTTTCCTCTCACCCCTGCATATACTGGCTGTTCACTCTAACATCTGATACTTCCCCTTCCATGCACGGCTCTTGAAACATCTCACTGAACATGGTAGCTGGAGATTTCCAGAGTGATTTGAATACCCAGACCAAATACCTGATCAATTCAGGTTCTTTTCCACAAACAGAAATCCAGGACAAGGAGATGAGGGGAGCTTTCTAAAGGGAAAATGTTACTGTGACACCAGCTGGAAAAACAAGTATTTGCTAATGTCTTTTTGTGTTCAGGGTGTCATCAGCACAGGAATTTTAGCATGACCATCATTGGGCTACTGTGCCTTCAACAGGAAAGCATTTACTGCAGTGTTGCAGTACCTCTCATCTTTAAAACAGATGGGCATTACTTCTGAGGCACCTTTAATGTTACTTCATGTTGGATTCCTCCTATACTAACAGACTACAAATACTTAAAAAAAATATTAGTACATGACATGCAATCCATATAAAAGACAATATAACTAATATATTATAATATATATATAATAACTAATATAACAATATAACTAATTTTGACATATCACTAATGACAAAAAAAGTGCAAAGCTCCCATCACAGTGGGTAGAAAAGATGTACAGAATAACACAGGTTAAAAAGGGGTCAGTTTTGGGGACAGTGTGGGTTATCTAGGGCTGTGAATACAGGAGATCTACAGATCTACAGCTATGAGATCTGGTCTTATCATTCAGCTGAGGTTCTGGCTGAGAGATGCCACAGCTCCTCATCTTCTGGTGATCCAAGACCTCTTACAGCAAAAATAAGGGGTGAGAGAGAGAAAATGAGATAAGCCCTGAGAATTACCTGAAGACTGAGTTTGGATCTCACTACCCAGCAGCTCACCTGTGCCTCTGGTCATGTGGTATAGATTGACCCCATGATTTGTTCCCACCTTCTTAGATGGAACAGGTCATTCAATAGACTAGAAAATATTACTGAATGACACATTTCTGGTAACCATAGGCTCATTCTCTATAAAAGTAGAAAAGGAATATTTAAGAGAGAAATAATGGAGAAAAAAAATAAACACACCCTTCTTGGTTTGTACTTTATTTTTGGAGAAGCAGACTGCTACGTTTCTGCTGTACTTCCTTAACAGATACCAGGAGACTTTTCAACGGTTATTTTTGGAGCCATTAGATCTCATTCTTTCCTGGAGCCCTAGCCAGGTCAACAACACTAAGGAATGACTATTTGTACCCAGTGAACTCTGCCTCTCAACCCCTGTGTCCTGTGGAGCCTGCACTGCTGCTTGAAAGAAGTCTAACAGGGTTTGTTTTGGGGTTCAGCTCGTTTCCTTGAGTCCCCTTGGAAAGCAACCATGGCAATTAGAAATATTAATTGAGCTGCACAGAAACTCAGCCAGAAACTTGTGCTCTCCTTCAGGGAGCAGCCACAGAGACCTGGATGCCAGCTGAGGTCTGTGAGGTTTAACAGGCTGCTAAACTCAAGGACAGGAGCCAGCTCTGTGCTGGGGACACCAGCCATGCTGCTGGCTTATGGCTTGTGATGCTGATGTGACACAGCATCCTCACACATATGCTCCTCCATGCCAGGCTTGGGTGCCTAAGTGCTCATATATGCTGCTTCCAGCCTGGGTCCGTGCTGATTCCCAGCCTGAGAAGTATCTAATGTGAGATGCACGCTTGCAAGAGTGGTGCTGAAATCCCAGCCCTGCTGGCCAAACCACCTCTTCAGCTTCTTGTGCAGCCACTGGCACAAGGGAGGGCAGGAGGAGCCAAAATCTCACTTTTTCATCTCCTAGAGCTTTGGTTTTAAACCTGTAACCTGAGGGAGGAATATGCAAGCTGTTCCCTCTTGTGCTCTATATTTTTAATATATAGTAGAAGATTCAGTAAGCCATTACTTTCCTTTTCCCCTCCTGTGTGATTAATTTTGCAAAAGAGTCTGCCTATGACAGAAATAGTGACAAACACAAGCAGCTCCTCACCAGCTTTCCAAATGTGCCTTTGGGGCCAGCCCGTGAACCATTCCATCATGCTGATGAAGAGTCACACAAGCAGATTCCACCACCCTTGGAGGGCATGAAGCTCCTGCCTCACTGTGGTGCACAGAGGTAGAAGCTGGATCAAAAAAAATGGTGCACAGGTGACACCACCTGACTGGCAGCTGAGAAAACAGATGCTCAGCTTTGCACACTCAAGGGATGCCCACTTCCATGCTGTTAGGAATATCTCCCTATCAGTGTCTGGTGGGATAGTAATACAGGCACAAGAGGCAATCTCCCTCTGACTTTATTTTACTTTTCTGTAACCTTAAAAGGTCTGAAAAAGGTTTTCCACACTAAATTAATTATGCTTTAGTCTAGATTGACCATCATGAAGTAGTCTTCTAGTTGTCTCTGTTCACAAAATCATATTGTTTTTAAAACTGCAGTGAACATTGACTGTAATCATTATGTGTAAATGTTTTAGACAAAATCAAATTCCACAGATGGTTGAATATTAGCATACACCAAAACACACGAGCCTTGAAGGATTCAAGGTGCCTAGTGACAGGGACTAGTTAACATGAGTAGCTGAAGCGATAAAAACAGCACTACAAACTTAATGAAAGCAGGTGAGCTCACAAAAGGTAATCCATAATGGTTTTTTGGGTTTCATATCGTGCCTCCTGGATATAAATATCCTGTTCCATATGCTGTTTAGCTAAATGTGGCACGGGGAAAGGAAATGTACATCTTCTCTCTTCAGTGGACACTTCACACGTAGTGACCTCCACTTCTATCTCAGCCTGATGAGAATTCCCTCGTCCACAAATGGACCTTCTGAATTTCCATTAGGGAAGTACTACTCTTGGTTTGACACAGCCTCTTTTTGCAGGGTGTCAGCTTGCTGTACCTGCTGCACAAGTGACCCTCACTTGCCCCAGACCTGGATGCTGCAGAAGAAGAAGAAGCTCTGCCATGTCCAAGCCACTAAAGGTGGTATGAACCTGCACATGCAGCTGTTTTCATGATGTCATCATGCTTTAATACAGAGCAGCAACCGTATCTGAAAGCCTTGCCTTGTGCATTCATCAACCAACTCAGAACATTCCTCAAGTATTATGGATATTCTGCTACCAAAATCTGAGCACTGCAGAGAATCCTAACCTCTTATTTTCTTCTGCGTTTTCTCTGTATTTATCAATGCTACAGATTAGAGTGCAGGGTGAGTAGTCTCTGTGGTGTCTTTAACAAAACACAAGAACAGTGGTTTTCTTATTTCTAGTTCAGCCTTTGAGGAAAGATACCCTGAAATGGAATATATCCTGATCCATCAGTGATGAATGACATGGATCAGTTTATACAGATGTTTATATAGTGTTAGTTAATTGTAATTATTTATTGTTCCAAATGCCAAAGCAGCATGCAGCATTGCAGAGATCTGCTAAGTGATCACTGTTCTACAGAGATGATGTGAGCATTGGTTTCTGAAGTGTAGGTGAGACTCAGCATGAATTTATACCAAAGAGATTCTCTGCAAAAAAGTGAAACATAAAATTGAGTTTGTTCTTAGCAGCCCATTTTAGCCTCCACTACTACTGCAGGACAGTTGCCCTTAGTGGGACATGGTGGGATAGGAATTTTAGCATGACGAGTGGCACAGATAGGTCAGAGAAGGGACAATTTGCACATCTTCTTCACCTCCAGCCTCCCAACTCATCCAACTCCCTCTTGCCTCTAGCAAATGTTATTTCCTTTAGCTCCATTGTGTGGGTGCTGACAATATGCAGGCCTACAGCAATGTTTTTTCCACTTGAGGAAATAGGGAAGCCTGAATTAAGTCTTCCCTGTTGATGTTTGCACTGTGATATATTTGTTTTTGGTTTATTTTTATGCAGCTTACAGCTCTGTTAATTCAGTCACATTTACTTCTACTGTTCACCTTCAAGTTCACCCTTATCAGCTTCTTATTTGCTTATCCTCCCTGTGTCACCATCAGGAGTGTGCAGCTCATTCTTTGCTCCTCCACATTAGAAGTATTTTGGAGGGTTTGCTTCTGCTGTTCAGATCCTTACATCTTCATGTAGCTGCTGCTGCTGTCCTGCTTTCATATGGGCAACCATATCCTCTATATTTTATTTTATTTGAAATTTCATCTGATAATTCAATCGACTATTCCAACTCAAAATCATAGGGATCAGGCTAGAAACTATACTTTCATTTTCCTGGGATCAAGAGGATGTGAGAACAGCGGTAGTCTGGCTAGATGAAGGGTTCATGCATCCCTCTGTCCCACATGTGACTGATGGCTTTTGCCAGCCCATGGCTCTCCTTAGCAAGTTGATACTCTCGTATTTAATACTTGATCATTTTGTTCTGTGAATTTTCCTAATTATATGTTTTTTTAACCTATGTATCCTTTTAGCTTCCCCTCTGTCATAAGGAGGTGCCCAGTGTAGCCATATTTAGGGTGAAGAAGTACCATCTTTTGTTTGTGTTGAACCTTTTAGCATGTTGCACTTTCACTAATGTGCTATTAGTGCTGTGCTTTATCACTTGTGCCTCTATAAGCTAAGAAAAAAAATTCATATATTTTATTGTTTTGGAGCAAAACACGTAGTTTTGTAAGTAAAAATAAAGTGGTCCATAATGAATATGATGTAAAGTGTAAATTGCAAATCAGAGCTGACAATTGAGTGCCTGAAAATCCGAT
Source organism: Thryothorus ludovicianus (assembly GCA_013397245.1). Taxonomy (NCBI): domain Eukaryota; kingdom Metazoa; phylum Chordata; class Aves; order Passeriformes; family Certhiidae; genus Thryothorus; species Thryothorus ludovicianus. Next base: position 277,356 of record VZTB01002447.1, read on the forward strand.
GTTGCAATTTTCCCCCTTTCTTTAAGACCTTTGAACAAATCATTTGGGGCTCGCAACATCTGAAAGTGCTTAGGTGAAAGCGGCACAGAGAGGTGTGATCAAAGCCATTTTCATAGCAGACATAAAAATCATAGCATATCTGATTTAAAACAGGGTAAGCAAAACCTAACCTGCCTGCTGGAGAAGATTCCATTGAAACTAGTTTTAGCTACCACGAGGCTCAAGTAGCATGTTTGGGACGCTGGAGATTCGGATCTAAAGCAAAGCCTCACCAACAGGCATTTAAATACGCTAGAGACCCCGAGCCTTGCAATGTTATGATGTTATGTATATGAAGAAAACTCACTTTAAATTATGCAGTCTGATGTTAGGATGAAGTTAAATTGCATACGAAATAATAATTTTCATTATCAGTTAAAAAATCACCCCGCATTTTAAAAAGCTGTTCGTAGTCATCTCGCAATGTAGGTTAAAAGAGAAGAAAAAAACCTCAACTTTTTAGCAAGGTAAAAAATAATGTGTTTAGCTTCAGGCACTCTTTAAACTGCCTCTTTTCTGAGAAGGGAACACAGATGTGTGAGATTCTGGATTTCGTTCCAAGCCAATACTCTTAATTAACTTCAAATTGTTTAAATATATAACATAACAGTGCAGGATGTAGCATCCTGGGGGTGCACTGGGCTGCACCCAGGTGTTAGTTGTTCCCAAAGTTCACCTGCAGCACCCCAAACCACTGCAAGGGGAAAACATATCTGCCTCATAATGGCAAATTGCTTCAATGTGTGCCTGCTCTTTGGGCATGAAAATAAGGCCAGAAGGGCGTTCATCCTGAGAGGAATGCTTAGATAAGAAATAGAAATATTGGTTAAAGCCTGAACAGCACATTTTGCCATTGCTTTCAAATGACCCTAGAAATGACTGGGAGAAAGAAAAGGTACTTAGGAAAGACATAGGGGCTCTTGAAGATAGAAACTGGTCCTAGAGTGTATCTCACAAGAATAAACACTAGGCAATGAGCAAGTAGGCAGGCTGGGTTTGGTTGGGCCGAGAGATGGATTCTAGAGATACACAAAAATGAAGCAGAAAAAAGAATTTCCAATTAGCTGAAATTCACTTTATGTGATCTGTTCCATCAATGAAAGAGATTCAGTGGTTCACAAGTCAAAAGATAGTTGACAATGCCTTCCTGTGGCCCCAGATAAGGCCACCTCCCTCACTCCCAGGGTGTAGAGGTTGTTTGTTCATTGTAATTGTATGCTGCACAGATTCTGTGGGCAGCAGCACCAAAAACCACTCTGGGGGAAGTGAATATCTCTGTCCATTGTGGCAGGTGAGAATAGTGTGTAGCAACCAGCATCTAGAGCTTCCAGCTGAGCACCCAGGGTGAAGAAAAATGTGCTATTCCTCACTCTATGGTCGATGGCCCCCTTACATACTCACTGAGGTCCTGAGGAATTTTAGGTGCATAAGCATAAGTGAGAAGTCTTTATCCTGTGCACAGTCAGTTGCAAAGAAATCTTTTGATCTATTGAATTTGTGACTCTAAAATTATTGTTTTTTTGCAATCCATGCATTTGTATACACATGCAAGCAGACACAAGCTTTTTGTACCTGATTCTTCTCCCGTGTTTCACTGGTAAGATACCACTGTAACTTCAATAACTTCAGGAGACTTGCTCAGAGCTAAAAGTACTGTAAATGAGTGGATAATCAAGTCTGCAGTATCACCCCCCAGTTTCTGGGCTACATGCAGGCAGTGTCCTGAGGATGTATCTGTGCTGAGACCCACGCCGTGAGGAGATCCCCAAGCAAGCAGCCAGAGAGCAAGCTCTAGATGGCTTTGTCAGTGTGCTATGATGCTATTAATTAGTCCTGAGTTAATTAGCCCTTGCAAGAGGCAGTGTTAACCTGGCTGTATGGCTTTGGGGACCTGTGTAGTGTCTCTGCATGGGATTGTGCCATGTCATGCCTTGAGGAAGCATCATCCCCTTCTGAGGCAAAGCAAGATCTGCCACGCTTTGCTCCTGTGTCACACAGGTGGGACAGGGGATTTTGGTAGAAAGGATGGTCTGTGTTGCTCAGAGGAGCAGTGAGGAAGACCATAGAGTGAAAGGAAAAGGTTGTGGCAAAGGTCTGTAGAGTGGGCCTGAGTCACAGGGAGAATTTGAATAGGTAAGAAGCAGGTTGATTATTTTCTGTCATGAGATTAAATGCAACAGACTCAAGCCAAAGAAAATGAAGTATTTTTTTCATGCAATAGATAGTTAAGAAATCAAACTCTCTGTGCCAGTGTTTTGTGTGTGTTGGACATTTATACAGGCTCAAAAAGCTAATTAGACAAATAAAGGAAAAAAGCCACCCAAAGCTGTCAAATTTCAAGATTTGTTTTAGGCTAAGGAAGTCCTGGGGTAGCAGGCACTTGAGGCCAGGAAACCATATCAAAGAAAAATCACTACTCTGTTGCCCTAGCCTTGCATTTTTTCCCTGTCATCTTCTCCTGGGCAGTGTCACTGCAAGCCCTGGCTCAGAGAAGAGCAGAGCTCTTCTCAGAGGTCACTGTCATATTTGTAGCGAATCTCATAGGTGTTCCTCAATTCCCAAGGAGCTTTTTGTGGTTAACTTAAAACAACGTGCCTCCATCAGAATTGTTCAGCTAGTAGGCATGTCCTTGAAAGAGGAAGAATCATAGAGTCACAGAAAATTCTGGGCTGGAAGGGACCTTAAGTATCATTTGATTTCAACCCCCCTGTCATGGGTAGGGATGCCACACATTAGATCAGGTTGTTCAGGGCCCCAAGATTAGGACCACAGAAAAAATAATAACGCAAAATCATGTCATTTTTTTTGGGTGGGAATTTACTCATACTGCAGAAGAAGCGCAAGCCACCAGCTCATGACTTACACTGAAAAAAATTACAACATAGTCCACACAGAGCATAGAAAGAATATATTGCTTGGATAAAATTTTAAGCCAACTACCAACCTGAGTAGTGTAGGAAGACAATACCAAACCCAAGACACTGTGTGTCTCATTCTGAGAAAAATTCAAGCCTGTGTGCCACAGACAAGCGAGCACCAGCATTTGTGTCCTTTAACAAAAGCTCTTACTTAGGAGCTTCAAATACTACAGAAAGATCGAGTCGCATCTAACAAGTGAAGTAAGCAAAGAGTTGTGGAGCTGTAATGCTGAGCAGGATGATTGATACTTGTCAGGCATCCAAAGCTCTGCTCCCTGTGTTCAAGGCAAGCAAATGAGAAAAAGAAATTCAGAAAAGGATGGTAATTAGCAGTGTCTCCCTCAGCAAAGGCCTTGCAGGTTTTCAAACTGGCTTCCCCCTTTCTCAGCCTTACAGGAATTAGCCCCAAAAAATCTGTGTGTATGAAAAAATTCTGTCATTTAACAACATCATTCATATGTTCAGGAACCCCTTTGAACAACCAAGTGAGCCAGGAATCTAATGAACAAACAGTTGAATGTAACCTCTGGATAACCCTCTAATCTTCTTCATTCCCCTTGAAAATCTTCGGAGAAAAACACTAGAAGACAACAGATTGAAAAAGCCTGACCAAGGGAACTGCTGGCGGACAGCTAGGCATGGGTGTTTCTCTTGTTTGCAAATTTTAGCAATTAAGAAAGTGTTGAAAGATTCTGAAAACATGTTATCATTGAGAGAAGAGAGACTCCTAGGATTTAAATGTCAGACAGAAATAGGGTAAAAGACTGATGGGCTTTAGTTGATGGTAAGTCAAAAGTAAATTCAGACCTTCTCCTCAAACAACATAAGCTGTCAAATATGAAAGTGAGCGAGTCATTCTTCTGATTTCACAGACTATGAATACCAAAGCAACACATACCATAATAACAAGGCAGTGTTGAGAGGAGCTCTAAAACTCCATCTGACCCTCCATATGTTGCAAGAGAAGTAAGAGTTTCTGAAGGAGACAGAGTCCGCAGTGAGAAGAAAATATCTGAAAGACTCTGGAGATGGTTTTGTGGGCAGATACTACTATAAGAAGGAAAGCAGAAGTAAAAACAGGCCAGGTATTGATTAGAAAAAGCTGTGAATAAGGTTAAACATTTACAAATAACCAATCAAGCAGCTAACATCTAATCAAAAGCGTGGTCTTTCATTTTATGCCAGAAAACTAATTATATTGAATTAAGTCAAAAGAACAAAGGTGTTTGGAAATAAAATATGTCAAAGTATGAATGACTCAACATGAATCTTAAATTCATGAGGAATGATGACCTAGTCACCAAATCAAATATGGGTTTGCAAATGCAATTAAGAAAATCAAAATAATCCTGCGTCAATCATTAAACAATTAAAGCATGGGGAGTAATGAGGGAAATGATGGCAGTCAAGAAAAAAGAAAACATCTAATAATTGTTTTCTAAAAAAAAAAAAAAAAAAAAGGATGAAAAGTATGAAGAACTCTGTCCTGAATTAAAAATCTCAATATGCCTTTTACTCTCATCTGTTGTTGATCTCTGGACTCATTGTCTGCAAAGACAGCTTTGTTTCTGCTTATCCTCTACTTATTATTTAAGCAGAAGGACATAATTCACCTTGTGGAGGTGTTGCTGTATCTTGAGGCAACATGATTTGATCTTGCCAAAGTGACTCAGCATAATTTGTTGCTGAACTTCTGACCACTCTTCTAAGTGCATCACTGGCCCCACAAACAAGGATGAAGGTTGCCTGAGAACTAGAGTCTAGAGTGGACACGAAAATTAAACCAGCAGACAAACAAGGAAGAGATCTTTAGATTTGAGACAGCTAATATTCCAGGGCTCACTTGTTGGACAGAGCTGACACTGTGGCTTGTATGGCCACAAGACTTTGAAGGATAAACGTCTTGGAACTACTTTACATTTTAAATCTTAAAGCAAGCACTCTACATTGCCCCCTGAGGTCCACGCAAAAGCAATGGTTTGGTAGGATGCTTAGCAGGATCCCATGCTGCTGGCAAAGTCAACAGCACCTTCTCTATAGCAGCAGATTCTTTCCCCATTGCTCAGTGATTCTTATTTGTTCAGTTTGGGCACCCAGAAGGATCACTGCCCAAGCAAGTATGACATTTACAGCAGAAATAACCATAAATGTACTCTGCTTTTCACCATTTCAGAGAAGTTTGCAGATGAAAACTTATGCTTTGAAGATAATAAATAAGAGAAACATCACAAACTAGCCTAAAAACCATCTTGATCCTGCCTAAAATTTAGTTGTGTGCTCATAATAATGGCACAGAGGAAATGCCTTTTCCTGCAGAAAAGCAAAATTCTGTCATCTCTTTGTCCTAAACATGGACTAGATGAACCAGAAAAGACATTTTACTCTTGGAGTTTTTATTCCAAAACACTTCTAAGGATTGGGATATTACTCACATAGATGATTGCTTACTACAAAAGCCATCTGTTTTATACTTGAAAATAAATAGACAATGAAATATCTCAAAGTATTTCCTTTTATCCTTTACTAAACTGCATTTGTGTGCTTAACGTTAACCTTCCCATTCAAATGTCATTAGCTGCTAATTAAGATGTTGATATGCTGATTGTATATCTTGCAGTAGAGATGATTTCCAGGCACTTACTAGGTGTTTATCAAACTCCAGCACACGTAGTAGTTTAGCATGTGTGGCACATTTAATTTACTGAACACTGTCCCTGTTCTCCACTCTTTTTTTTTTTTTCTAATACATAATGAGCAGAACATGGCAAGTTGTCAGGAATAACCTCGGAAGAGAGGCAAAAGTAAGTGACCTAGGCAGTCTTGTGGAAACAGTTTTTACCTATGATTTCAAGAAACCTTATTTAGAAATCTCTAAAATTATCCCAGCATATTACTAACAAAATTAATAAGACCTCTGAATTTGTCTACAATTTAAACTGTCCCATAGTCAAAGACAGAAGCCTCCATAGTGTTAAAGGGTTTTTTTCAAGCAACTTCCTTGCTGCTGGCAAGAAGAGTTTTAGTCAGAGAAAGGCAGTGATGATTCTGCTAGTGCAAAAGCAGTTCTGCAACACAGGGTACATTTTCACAGGACTTTTTAATATAATTTATGAATATTTGCTCGCAACATAATTGTCTTTTCTGCTGACATTTTCAAAGCAACACTGTGATTTGTTGGGTCTCCTGAGAGTCCAAGTACAAAACTGATAATTATATTAAATATACATAGACAATAAAGAGTGTGTTTACATAACTATGCCCATAAATATCTGGTTGAACAGTCATTGTTCTCAAAACCCTTTTAAGCAGCTCTCAGAGGGATCCAATTCTAATGACATGATGGTTTAAAAGATGTTGCTCAGTCTTGTTCCATATTTAATTAACTTTCCTTTTTTAAACTTGTGATGGTGGAGACAATAACAAATAGCTCTGAAAAGAGAACGAGCTTTGAAACATGAGTGAGACCTTGTCAGGCTTTTGTGTGGCGCACACAGAAGAAGATCTGCACACAAGAGTTGGTGGCCGGGGACTGTCCAGCTCCTGGGGGACTCCGTTGCTGCGGCACACACAGTTCACTACGACTAATAACAACAGCAACAACAATAATAATAATTAAACAAATCTTCTGCATACCAATAAGGGAAGTGGCACAGGGAGGGAAAGTGAATGTATTAAGTGGAATTGGTAGAATAGGCCTAAACTTGTTTGTTTTTGTGCTGCTATAGAGCAGTGAAGCAAATACTTTAAAGAGAATGGCACATTGCCCACTAAGATGTAAAGGGCGTGTGAGCATTAATTGAGCATCAGTGTATGACTGAACACATTAGGCAGGAATCAAGGTAACATTTCCAAATTCATGGACAGCCTCATTCTATGGAGTCCTTCACATTGCCTCATCCTAGACAGGGCTGCTACAGCAGCACAATATTCTGTTTTCACACTGAGCTATTTTTAATTGTCACCAATTAAAATTCATTTACTTTTATGTGTCCTGGTTGTCACAATATTAACATTTGTAAGTCTTTCCCTTTGCAGGCTGTGAGAATCTGTTGTGACATCTCAATAAAGTGGGATTCAATCAAGGTGTGAATGAATTGTTAATCTTGTTATAAATAGAAAATGCCATATGTTGGTAAGGAAGGGACATCCCCTTTTTCTGTTGTTGAGGACAGTGGTAATGAAACAAAGTGAGTGGTCATGCCAGAATCACTAATAAAGCCCAGTCACTGAGACATGGAAAGAACTTCACCTTTCCCCCTGCTATTAAGAAGGACGGGATAACTGTTGATGTAGCCTAAGCAGAACTTTTGAAACATTTTTCATGGGGCTTGCAAAGTGACTTGTAAATCAGGAAAAGCAGTGAGAGCACTGGGCTTGGAGTGAACCAAAGAAATTCTGATAACCTCCGTGTGTACTGAACCACCTAAAATGGATTGGAAAGTCCAACTTAACAGGCAACTGGCTATGAACACATGCATGATGGTAGAAATTCTAGGTTTGGGTAGCTGAATGTCATGATGGCCTAATACATGCTTACTCCTGGACTATCTTTTGTTCAGATAAAGAATCAGTGCATTTCTTCATAAATCCAGGGCTCAGATAGTATCTGGGTAGGTCACTTCTGCAGTATAAATTCTGTATTTATATCTGCTTTAGGTCTGTGACATTTCCTAAACATAGACCTGGCAAACAAGCAGAAGTACTAATTGCTTTATTAAACTATCACTTAGAGCAAAACTCATGTCCACTTGAAATCTTGGGAATATAGCCGGTCTCAGAGGTAAAAGGATACCTTGTCCATCACTCTATCCACACAACCCTTGAACAGATTATCATTTTACATTAAGTTAAGGGCATGAGGAGGAGCTTCTCTTAGCTTTTGCTAACCCAGGGCAGAGAAAGGCATGCCACAGCTGAAATGCACACATGCACACAGAGTGCCGTGTCTCTTCTTCCAACAGGAAAGATGATCTGCCTCTCCTGTTGATTTTTCTAAATGCTGTGGTAATTCCCCAAGCAATACTCAGATCTCATTGGGAAGTTCAAATGTCTTCCATAATCTATTTAAACAGCTATTTAGGTATCACTGAGAAACCTGTTACTTTAGAAAAGGTAAGAGGATTCCAGCACTTGATACCAGCAGGCAGCTCTCAGAGGCCACCTGGGGCTGCCCGTGGCCACAAGACCCCTCTATTCCCCTGCGCCAACCTCAAGGGAGAATTGATGCATGAAGTCTTCATCACATTTGCTGTTGCTGTGTTTATTGTTCCTTTATTTACGTATCTAGAAATTCAACATCTTTGCATGTTTTGCAAGCTGTCATGACATGAGACGCTAGTAATAGACGATGTTTTGCTTGCTAACATATTTTTGACATATTTTAGCTTTTGATTATAAGATTGCATCTTTCCTTGCTACCATCTGTCTCAACTCAGTGGCACTCTGGCATTTACAAAAACAGTAGGGTGTAATATTTCTTATATACTTGAACTCTACTACAAACATGTTATTTTCAGTCTTAACCAATATGTCACACTTTCACACATGAAGGCTGAAATGCCTTATATCCTTTAAGGTACCTGTCAAAAATAAAGAACATATCATCACATTCAATTTGGCTGAGATGAGTAATATATTAATGAAAATAAGAATGGGAACGGGTTCTGACTTATAAATAGAACTGGCATTTTACAAGCCTTATGTATTCATGCCTGCATTTATCCTTTTGTCAGCAAAAATGAGATATTCATACAAAACCTGGGAATTTCTTTCTTGTATTTAGCAAAATCTGCACAATATTTTCAAAGCTGGAATTTTAAATATGACACATTTTTTCTTGGAATATCTGGTAGCCAGGCACTTTCTGACTTCTTTTCTCTCTGTCCTCCATCTGTAAGGAGTCAGATTGTTGCATTCAGCAAACTGGAAATCATACCTTATACCTACCCTGAAAACACTAAGCAAACAGTTCTAGACATTTGGACTTGTTGTGATATGTGGCAGTTTAAAGGCAATATTTCAGCAGCACTGGTTTTCATGGAACAAAACTAGAATTCCAGCAATAGGATAAGATACTTGAATAGCTTGAGAATATTTTTTTGGTCATCTTTTGTAGGTGAGCTAGCGGGGGACACTGGTAGGCAAGGAGAATTTTTATCCCCTTTTTTCTTCTCCTTGTAACTGCAGGCAGCCAGGAGCAAAGATGTGAGGTGTTGTGACAGCTCCCTCCAATTCTGTTACCCATGGACGAGAGGGTGAGGGGTGTCACCTTAACAGTACTGCTGGCCAGAGCTGTGATGGCTCCCTCTCATCAGTCCCAGACCCAGCTCACTAAGTGATATTTCATTTAAATTTACCGATAATTACACACAGAAGATGCGTGGTGACTCCTCTGGCAACCAATGTGTCAAGCATGTAAGTATGAAATTGCTGAGACAGACAAATAAAAGAAACAACAGTTTCTTTTACACAGTGAATACCACTCTCAAGCACACATTGCTTTGCAGTGGGCCAGCAGATTTGTTTCTACTATTACATTTATTTCAATACCTACCTTTGAGAAAAGCAACCTATTCCTACTGATCAGCATACAGATCCTGATAGAATGGGATTCCAGATCTTGGTGGTTCTTTAGGTATAATAATGCTACTTTATGAGGAAAAAGACAAGACACAAAGCACACTCACACATAATGGTAAACTGAATTTATTTCCTTTTGGAAAACAATTCCAGTAATCTCCAGGTTCAGACCGCAGAGTAAACATTAATAACAGTAACATACAGGTTAGTTCAACTGATTCAAGAATTTGGCCGTGTGAAATCATTAAGGAAAGTCTTGAACACTCAAAGCTTCAAATGGTATCCAGGAAAAAAAATTCTTTGACAAACTACATAACAACTATTGCATATATGGTAATGCTATCTGTCATATCGCAAGGCTTACAAATATATATACGGGCCTTATTCAACTGTGGGTTCCTGCTCTGTGAGAAAGAGTCTCTTCATATTTTTTGCAAGAATCTTCAGCAATAAAAAATAGTCTTAGATTCATCCGTTTGTATACCAAAAGAGAGATTTCTAGACTGAAGTTTAAACGAAAGGGAGGCCAAACAGAGCTGCAATGGAACATAGCTATTACCTTCTCCCTCCTCTTTGAAAATGACATTTTTTCTTAAGCTATTTTTTTCCCCTCACACAGTATTATTATTATTTGTATCTTTCCTGAATAGGGCCCAAGTCCACTTGTCTTTATAAGACCATTTTAGTATCAGACAACATAATACATGTGCAACACTTTATATACAGGAAGTCTATCCGGTGCTCAAAAGTTCAAACACATGAACATCCAACAGTTTCGATAATACAAGTTTTATGGTACAATACAATGATTCTGAATAATATACATTAACAATGAAAGTTTCGTGCAAAGAGTAAAATGTGTTCCCTTTTTGTGCCACAAAGAATTCTCTGGAAGAGACGGGCCTTGCACTAACTGCTGTGCTGGGTCATCGTATGATTCTGCAACAAAAACAAAAGAAACAACTTAGTCACAGGACAGGCATTTCTGTGTCAAAGAAGCATGCAAGAACAATTTTCCCAACAAATCTTGTAAAATGATGGGCTGGATAAAAGAGTATTCTTGACCCCTCCTTGTTTAAACTAGTCAGAAACAGCATCATTATGGAAGAGAGTTCTCCCCAGCTGTTTCACACCAGTATCCTCTACATGTGCCACAAGAAGGGCAGCACACTCTCTACAGGTAGAGTGTGGGCTGACCTGCCCCAGTGAAACAGCAGACCAGGTCAGGGATCCTGGTGTCTGCTTACACACAGCTCATGGTTTATGCATTGCAAAAATGAGAAGTGCATTTGCCATATAAGTCTTATGTTAACTGGCCTGTGCTTGCTAGACTGTGGCACTGCTTCAAATGCACTCCTGCAGAAAAACCTATTTCCCCCACATGGTATGGCACAGTATAGTCTGGTAAGAGCCACTCTGCTAGAGAGCTCAGAGACTGATGAGAAAACAGGAGGGGTTGGCACAGCCTGCCCTTGGGTCGCCAAAACCCACAGGTACTTTTCCTCGGGTGAATGCTGTGCCTTATGTGTAGTAACACAGCATGGACTTCAGAGTCTTAAATTCTCCTTTCATGTACAAGTAATAAAGCAAATCTACCAAATCAAGCAGTATACACTAGTTTCACCCTCTTTCCTCAAACCAAGTTGAGGTTCAGAAATATGCTATTATGCTGTACTGGCACAGACCCTTCCCAAGCATCTACTTAAGAGCAAGAGACCAATCCAATACATTTTGAGTTTTCTACAATGTATACTGGATCCACAGATAACTAAAAAATTCCTCTGAATGCTACTTCTCAGACAACAGGGCAGCCACTGATTAGTGATGAATTTTCCCCCTAGTAATCGGGGCCAGATTTGGGCCAGTGACCCAGAGGGCAGGGGTGTCACATCCCATGATTTGCTCCCAGCACATCCAGACCCTTCACTCCACTTTATTAAGTTAATCTGTCTTTAAACCTCTTTGGACTAACGCACTCTAGGATGAACCTGTTCCCAGAAGACAGTCATCATTTACAACAAAGTGAACATCTACTGAACCATACCCTCCAGAGCCACCCATGAAAGGGCACATGAAAACAGCCTCGGTGAAACGAATGTGAAATACAGCGTGACTGCAGACCAGCCTAAAAATCCTCTCTCTCATCCTCCTTCATTCTCCCTAAAATGTGCACGCACACAAATAATAGTTCATGGGACATTTGGCAAGGAAAGGATCTTACAGTAAGACTAAGGAATTTTTAATGTAGTGCCATTCTCAAGATTAAAGGAAAATGACCCAGTGACACTCAAAGATGCAATTTCCAGATGTGAATACAAAATGATTTAATGCTGATGGCAGGAATTCCAGACTGTCCAAGGCCAAAGTGTGTTAAAAAAATATGCTCCACCACTTGATTTCATCTAGTTCCTCATCCTTCCCATAAAATCATTTCAAAATGCTGTAAAACACTAACAATAGAAGGAGCCAAAAATGCTGGCTGGTCACAGGTAATGGGCTCTGACTTTAAAGCACAAAAGCAAGGAAATTAAGAGTTAAGCCTGACAGTCAGTCCCTTTGTCATCCTGTTGTGTCCATTTACTGCAGCACTCACAGTATAACACCACAGGCTTATTGGAGACCCTGCAGTACCTAGAAACAACAGGACAAGTTAAATATGGGGTGGCAGCCTGAATTCTGATTTTTTTCTCTGCTTCTGAGCAGGTGAAGTAATATACCAATTGTTACATTGCAGACAGATATTTGGGGGGGTCTTTTGTTTCTAGTCTACTGAGAGTAAGCACGTCAGTCATGCCCATTTTTTATTTCTTTTCACTAAGTGAAAAATGCATAATCAGTATGAAGCTGGATGAACAGTTGCATATGAAGCAGTCAAAAGGTGTTTTAAAATTGCAGCCGTAACTCTCGCTGCAATGACATTTTTGATTAAAAAATAAAAATGCCAAATATGAAGGAGACAAAATAAAACACAGCATAAGGACTGACTTGCCCCAGCTCTCAGTGTCCCTGACTCCTGTGCCCTGGTGCAAAATTAGATTCTCTGGAGATAATGAAGAAATCATAGAAAAAAAAACTCAAACAAGCGTTGCAGAGAAGAATGAGACAGGGCAGGATAGCAACATGAGGAAATGCTTTGAACAATACAGGACTTATAAAGGCAAGAATATGTGTTGTAAACAGTCAAAACAAAACACAGTTTCCAAAGTAATTAAGGCTCCCCAAACGTGAGGGACTAGGGAGGAATACTTATTTGGCTGAATTGCAAAAAAATACAAAGTGGAAGTGCTTCAGGAACATAACATTGACAAGACAAGCAGGCGAAGGATGGGAGGGGAGAGATAAGAGAAGGAGGAAAATTCTGTAATCCCACAGAGAGCCATATTCCATTCTACCAAAAGCCATCTATTGGAGACCCCATGTCTAAGTGACTGAAAATTGCAAACATTAATCCCAGTTACGAACTGTAGTTGTTTTTATGAGGGGTGTTGTGTTTAAAAATTTAGGGCAAAAATTCTCCTCTATCAACCACACAGCAGATCTTGACTCTGATAGTCTCTGCCTCATGCGCAGCGAGCTCCCGGCTCCCCGGCAGCGGGAGAGCAGGCAGGCAGGGAAAGTGGAATTTGGAGCTCCCGCCGGCAGGGAGTGGGATACTGTGCTCTTCCAGGGCCATGGGAGAGCACAGTATCCCACTGGAGATCCCCTGTGTGGCTGGGAGAGTGCGCTGCCCTTCACTAAAAACACACTAGGCAAGCCTGAAACATGCCTCCTCCAGAAACTTCAACTAGTTTGCCTGAGTTTGGAGCAATTAGTAGCTCCACGTGCCAAAGAGGAGTCATTTAGCGAAGTACAGGAGGTATCATATGCTCCCCTTCTTTGCCTCCCCCAAATCTGATTGTGCACAAGCACATCTGTTTAATTACGTGGTAGTCTCCCTACAAAGCAAAAATGTCAATTTCCTGCTTAGCCATGGAAAGGGGAAAATATTTTTTCTCAATATAATCTTTCCTGGACTTCAGCAGCAGCTGTGTTCCAATTTCCAAGAGCTGGGATCTCATGAGGAGACACTAGTTTGCAAATACAAATTCAAGCTTTGCATGCACAAAATGGAGGAACAGGGAAGCAGGAGGGGTGTGTGTGTGTCACTGCATTTGTTATCATGTAGACACAAGCCAGGAAAACTCCTACATCCCCAATTTCTATGTCTCAGTGTTATCTGGAAAGCAGGTATATTACCTGGGAAAACCTGAATTCAGTATATTTCACAAGCAAAAGAAACACTTTAAGTTCATTTGCCCTATTCCTAGAAATAATTATTTTTGATAGCTGAATCCAGAACCCCAACTGTTACATGACCTACTATAAAATTACATGCCACCACTTTTCTGGATGAAAATGCTTTGAGATATCCCTGTTGTCAGTGTTAAGGACTTGAAAACACGCAAAGAATTTCAGGCTAATACTGTGCGGAAGAATCTCCTTGGCAAGCAAATACAAAAAGGTTTCTTTGCAGAAAGGCTCGAGACAAAAGAGGTAATAATACTTGTTGTTTGGTGCATGCCTTTGTGTTTCAGAGGGAACATGAGAAGTAATAGCTAGCAAAAAGTTCCCGCCCACAGCATCAAAATTAACAAAGAAAAAAATGCCCACAGATAGCCCCAGACTCAGTAGCCCATTAGAATCCTTAATGTGAACTGCGGTTGCATTCAATTTAAATGGGACTTCTGTATTTTATGAGCAGATGAAGCAAGACATGGCTGTACCTGACAAACAGTGCAAAGAGGGTACATGTGAAGAGGTATAAAGATGAAATGTAGGTGCATTATTTCAACAGATGGTAACAGTACCACAGCAGCATGTTATTTTTTTCCTTAGTTCAAGAACACAAACATGAGTAATCAATCATCACTGATTAAGTAATTATGGTACCCTACATGTTATCACTTATCTGGAATCCTTTATCTGCGTATGTTACAGACCACCTTGTATTTTTTTGCATTCAAAAAAATAAAAATGCACCCCACTGCACTGCAATCCAGCTCCAGGTTGTAAAACAGAACTCTACATTACTATCAACCTTTAAGCGCTACAATTTACTTTTTTTTTTAACAAAAGCAATTGGTTTCCAACAGGCTGGATAATAAGTCTTTTGACCTGCATTCTTCTTTGACCCATTAAGGTCACCCCTGTGCTCGGGCATATAGCTGACTTAGGAAATGCCTGCAAGTCCTGCATTTCATCTCCTGCCCACTCAAAATAAAGCTTTCTTTAAATGTGTCTGTACGGGTCCCTGAAGACCAGGGAGGCATCCCTGTAGTGGGCAATGGAGGGACAGAAGCTTCTGCCTTTATTAATGAATGCAGACCATTATGAGTCTGGCTGGCTCCTGCACTGTTCCCAGAAGCATATACTGTACGTGACTTAAAATGCTAGAATATTGACACAAAGCGAGCTGGGCACCCCTAAGGAAAATTACTCCTTGGATATAATGTAGGCTCGTAACAGCTATTAGAGTACAAAATAAAACCCTCCGGGATCAAACTGACATATACCGCATTCTACCTACTCCTCAAACATTAGAAGAATTTCTTTGTGAAGGCATTCTCAAGGACAGCATTAAACTGACTTTTGTAGCAATCTGCAACAGCTTTTTGGCTTACAGCTTTTAGTACTAAATCTCTAGTTTGAATCAATATAAGTACTATATCTACCACATTAATCAATACATTTGGTTCAATACACGTTCTATTAAATTATACTTTCTAATCAAGATTTTCTGCTTCTCTTCCCTTCTTTTTTATTCCAACTTCTTATCCTGTACCACACTTTTTAAACTATCTGCAGCTAAGAAGAGGATGTTGGATTTTCCAGAACCAAAGGGGAAGAAAGAAAGGCTTGTGGAAAGACAACAAAGCAAAATCTAGCACAGGAACAACATGGTTTCCAGAACTTTGGTCGAGTGCTTTATTACTTTATATCCTGGTTGTCATGACCTCTCATGCACAAAGCTCTGTATTGGACACTGTTAGAATACTATATATATGCTGAAAAGGTGAGGGAGGAGGAAGATGTGTATTAAATACAAAACCAAATAAATGAAAATTATTCAGAGTAAACTATAAAATAGGTAGCACAAAAGGTTGTTTTTTACACTGTTTCTTGAAATTAGTGCTGCTTCAATATTGCAGCACAGAGTTTCCTGTCAAGGCCCCATTATATTGCTGAAGGATTCTTTCCTGGTAACTGTAATATGATTATACTCAAGGATTGAATCGATGAGTTACTTAGATTTGTACGATACTAAGATTAAATACAAACTATAAATTAAGATGTAAAAATATATTATTTAGTCCAGGTCTTTGGGGATATGTGAAGCACTGGGATAGAAGATGTCTCCAGCAATCTGAGCAATCTACACAGTTACAGTAAATGACTTTCCCACACCTGCATTAGATTTTGTGGAATGTGGCTGTTCTTCATAAGTAAGGAATATGAAACACAATGTCAAAATGATAAACATGCATATTGTAGGCATGCAATGCATTTGCCACTGTCTTACAGATAAAACCACTGTACTCATGTCCCTCGCTTACAGTCAGTTTCTCTTTTCTTGCCTCCATATAATCACTGTGAACCTGCAGAAAAGCTGTTGCATTTTCTTTTGACATTTAACATCATCTCACTCAGCTCACAATAATGTCTTATAATACTTTCTAGATGACACCATGTCACCATTAAACAAAAAGGTGAAATAGCATAATAAAAGAGAAGAACAAGAATTCATTGAATTTAAAGACAGAAAAGACCCATTAGGGCGTTTTCTCCACCCATCTTGCCAATGTTGGATTATTGCCTATAGTGTAATTTCAAGTGTTTTGCCCAGTCCAATTTTAATTAGAGCTTCCAATGCTCCTCCTGGGAGACTATTTCACAGTTTCACAGACCTCAGGGTTAGTATTTTTTCCCTGATGTTCATCCCAGGAGAGGAAGAGGCTCAGCCAATCCCAAATCAGACAGGAAACCAAATCTGCATAGTTAGGAGCTGGTTTGAGTAGAATATCTGGGCCATTTCGAAGCATCTGAAAGCAGTAAACTTACTTTCAATACCTCAACACATTATGGCACTGGCTCCACTTTTGTTGCAAGCAATTAAGAACATTCAGTTATGTGGGTTTATAAGGCTGAATTGCTGTATAAGTAAAAAAATAGTATAGGTGATATTTGGGTCTCCATACTAAAGGTAAGGACTTTTATAGCGCACTCCACCAAATTAATTAATTGAAAGATAGGGCCATATCCAGGTTCATTCTATGATTCCATAATCCTTCACTGTACTGACAGAGCATGCACAGACATTCAGATTGTAGACATTTCTGTCTTTTTCACATATGTGAAATACAAAAAGAGCAACTTCAGTTGAAGCTGATTAACAAATGAGTCATTATTTCCCCTCTCAGACCCCATCCTTCCTTTCATAAAACACTAACTACAAGAAATTAACTTGAATTACTGTATCTGAAATGTCCAAATTAACAAATGTTTCTGATGTGTTTCATCCCACAAATTACAATGCTTCTGACACAAATTAATATATATTCATGTTTCAGTGGTCACAATTCTGAGTGAATGAGGGAGCTAAAAAAGAGATGATGTCCAATAGTTTTTCACAGGTGAAAAGTATGGGGCTGAATGGAGAGTTTGGAGTCCTGGAGAGAACAGAAACAGTTCAGGCAAAGTGTCCCTGCCACAGCATCTCCAGTACTGTAGTGCAGCTGGCAGAGCAGGAGGAGTAACAATGAATTTATAAATACACTAAAGTAGGCGTGGAGTTTCACCCAGGCCAAGTTCACTCAGGAGCACAGACCTATCAAAATACAGCCTCCGAAATTTCAGATTCCCAAGGAAATTGATCTGAACTAAACCAGAGCTATTTCCACAACAAGAAAAGGGCCAAATCCCAAGAGAATCTGTGTTCCCACAAATACCATTTATGTGTGGTGAGTTGATGTTTACCAGCCTTTGAGAATCAGGTCTGTTCTCAGACATGTTTGCCAGTTAAGTGGTCATCTTAGGACATGACTGACCACTGTTGACAACGATAATTTAGGAAAGTCTACACTGAATTGCAGTCATTCATATAAATTAATTCACCAAAGCTATCTGATTTGATATTATGTTAATGTTTCTGAAATAGCATGACTGCTAATCCGATTTTATTCTTTATCATATTTATGTAAAACTCTCAGTGTTCTGGTTTTTCCACTCAGCATTTCCAGCTGGGCCTGAGAAAAACTACCTGTAAAAAAAAATCTCAAATTGAAGAGTATCTTCTCAGAGATGCAAGCTGAAAATTAAAACCAAACCCAATCCAAACTGAACCAAAGCCCCTGATACCTATTTTTCTTCAGAGACTTCGAGTAAGTCACTAGTAAAATGTCAATGATTCCTTTTGGATTCATTACTATATACAAGTGCATATATCACAGATTTGTTGTATGGAAAAGAATGACATATATTCCTGGGTACAGCAAATAAGACTTTCATCATTGTCATTAGAAGGGAACAGACACAAACACCAATGCCTGTTCACCATCCTTGCACCTTCCTCATTATGAGCATTGGCAGGGGGCTCCCAGCTAAGTCTCTGACATAAATCAGAGCAGCTCGAAGGCCTTTTTTAACCTATGGTGCCAGGCAATCACCTGCCATAAGCCTGCCTCACCCAGTCTGCTGTTCATTGAAATGCAGTGAAACTTGCCACAACATCTTCCATTTCAGTCCAGGTGTGCCTGGCTGCACTGGAAAGGTGTGTGCATTACACCATAAAAGAGAAAGAGTGATGAGGAGAGGGGGCAATGGTCAGAGCATGTTCACAACAATTCTTAACTGGGAAACCTATCTGTTCTTTCATATGGCAAACGGGCTGTACTGATAATCAGGATCCAGGTCTAAGTCTTGTCTGTCGACAAACAAGGCTTTTGTGATACTGCAAATGTTTGAAATTAATACGCAAGCATTTTTCCCCTATAAGAAAATTGTTCATTAAGTGGGAATAAAAGCTTAAACAAAAAAGGAAGAAGAAGGCACTTCTGAGAAATATATCAAAAGTCTTATTACTTTAGAATATGGTTATGGTTATCCTGGTATAAATTAAGAAAACTCCACTGAAATCAAGGGAGTTTCAAGATAGGAACAAGCAAGAATAGAGCCAGGCCTTTAGGGTTTAAAACAAAGTGAATATTGCTTGTATACTGATCAACTCTTGTATACCCTCTGCAGAAGCCACAGCCAGAAGCCTCTTCACCTTATCAGACACAGCAAGCAGAACCCAAAGTTGAACAAACACAGATTTGTCTGCAGCGATTTTACAACAGAGTAACAGGAGACAACAAGCCTTGATAGACAATACTGCCTAATAAGATATTCAGGGATTAAGTCAGTGTTTTACAAGACACGTGTTCATGGGCTAGTTGTTGTTCTGCTTTAATTTTTTTTTGGTTATGTTTAATTTATCATGCCGGTGCTTTCTAAACTACAACATCTGTAAACAAGTTTAAGTTTGACCGACCTCCCCTTTTACAACCATAGGCAGCATTTCTACTTTGTGTTCTGATTTCAGATACCTTAAAGACAAATAAATCTATGGGGGAGACAGAGGTAACAAACCTAAACAACAGAAATGAACCCCTTTGTTTAACAATATGTGATCATATTATGTGAATACAAATTTGCCTAGCTGCGAGTGAGGAACTGGCTCCTGGAACTGGAGCTATGCTACGCAGAGATTCCTTTATAGGTCAAACCCAATTAAACAAACTACTACTAAATATTTAACAGCTCAGTGCAGTAATTAGTGACAAATAATGGAAGCTTAAACTGATAATTGCACAGAAATGTCCTGTTGGAAGCATTACACGTTCCTTACTCCTCCTCTTTCCCTCATACTCAATGAATCCTGATCCTTTTCAAGGATTAAACTGACAAATGAATCTGGATTTTATGCATATCTATTTGGTCTGCAATGAAGTTTTCTATTACTTGTGAAAAGGAACTTTCCAAGGGGAATTCTTCTTCTCAAATTTCCATTTTGAGTTCTCTGCTTTCAAACAGAGTAATTGCTAAAACATGAATTGATTTCAAATCTTCAACCAACCTGCAGGTCCAGAATTCAAGCTCCTGTCCATAGGATTCAAAAGGTCACCCAATTAAAATGGGGAAGCACACAGAGATGTGATTTATATGCAAAGGGCAACCTTTAAAACAATGATACTTTCCAGTTTTCCACAGGTGCATGTACAAGAATCTCTTTGAATAAAATTACAAGTGAAATTACAAGTTTCTTGATACAGCCTGAAAGGAAAGTGCTGTAGCTTGTCTGCACTCCTATTATACAGACAGACACATCCCACACTTGTATCGATTGGCGAGTTCACCTCCCTACCTTCCTGACACAACACTGGGTATTGTGCTTACCCGGTGACATGGGGACAGCCTGGAATCTGGACTCTCCACACACTGCCAGCAGGTGCATGGGGCCTTGTACAACAGCACCTGGCACACTGGAGGTTATGGATCAGCCCAAGATTAACTCACAGTGACTAACAATACTTTCGCTCAGGTGAAAGCAAACCCTGAACTGGCCCAGTTTTAAAACCATCAAACCTGCCTTTCACATGTGGAAATCATATTTGGAAGTTATCCATCCAGCAAGCATACACCCAGTTCAGATAATGCAGAAGTGGATGGGAGTGTATGTTGTATCCTGAAATCTGGAATGGAAATTTGTCCCCTTGTTCATGGTATATCAGTTTTAGACCATGTAGGACAGAAAAGGAAAAGCAATGGTGCTCTGCTAGCTCTCCTCCTCTTCCAAAAGCTCTGAACTCTGTTACACATTGGTACATCTTTTTCCTTCAAGACAGTTTGCAGGGAAAGCCAGATTGAGCAGATTTGATGGTAACAGCCAAGGATTTCTGAGCTGATAAGCAGAGGCCCCCATGGATTTTGTGCTTTGACTTCCTTCACAACCGGTTACTGTGCCAGCCCATCTTGGACACCTTACAGTCCTTATTCCTACAGCTCTTCAAACAAGGAATAGCAGGAACTGGGACAGTGCTTATGTGGCAGGCTTGGTGTGTATGTGAATTACAAATCTACTGCTTGGAAAAGAAACTAAGGACAATTTTTATCCCTTCATAGCTGATGATTAGTTAGACAGTTGAGAACCCCATGTTGAAACATTTTGTTTTGAGAGCAACCTCATCTGAGTTTCCCCCTTGTAATTCCAAGAAACTCAATGTTTCAAAGGTGACTTTTAGAGAGACCAGAATGCTATTTTGCCCTTTATAACAAAGTCATTCTCTAAATTTTGTGAGGATACACACTGTAAATCAATAAATCTAGAGCATTTACTAGCATGTGGTACCAGGACAAGAAAATTTCATGTTTGTCATTGTGGTTGTTGGTTGTAAAATGCAGTTTGGATTCTCTATTGTCTTCTGTTTTCTGGTTTTGTTTTTTTTTCAATTGCATTTGTGGAAAAGAAGTGTGAAATGTGACCACAGCTAAATGGGAAGAATTTTACTCTCACTTTCTCCTGTTTACAGAACCTTAAAAAATGGGGAAGGCAGTGAAGTCCAATTCCTACAATTTAATACTTCCCCCCAAAACAAGAAGTGCCACACAAAGCAGCATCCTTTCATGCTTCTTTCCTTCCTCCCTGTGAGAGATAACGTATCCTCCTACCAAATGTCATTCTCTGAGGTTGGTCATTCTGTTTCCTGTCAGACAGCTGGCCAGTGACATGCTGCAAGTCAGACGTGACATTAGGTCCTGCCTTGACTCTGTACTGACAGTCAAAGAAATGTGCCCATCCCTCACCTCTGGCTTTGGCTTGTGATGCTGGGTACTCCTGTCTCCTTGGCTATCTCCTGCTAGGGGATCCAGCCTCCTGCAGCTGCTGCTTTCACCCCTCGTTGCCCATTAGGACTGTTTTTAGTGTGGCAATCTTCGGATTCAGTGAAAAGAATCACATTTACGAGGAAAATAACAGGAGACAAAACTCATTTGCTGTCTACATTTAGTACAAAGGTATCTGAAACAGACAACTTTAATTCCTTTACAAAAAGATGTGCTGTAGCTATGGTGAGGCTGATCTATAACCCTCATGATCTTTTGTAATTTGCTACTCCAAGTTAATTTTAATCCATCAAAATAAAACCCTTTAAAGTAAAGTATTAGCTTGAACACAGAAAAAAACCAAAAAACAACCAAACAACATCTTTGCAATTGGAGGGCAATTCATCATGCCACAGTGCATACTTATATAAATTCAAAAGTTAGCTATAAACAAGTACCCACAGCAACAGTGCCATGCATAAAGAGGCAGGCAACAGGAGGCCTGCTTTCTAATAAGCCCTCAAAGGAACCTGCCACACAGAAGTGGCACTTATTCTAATTTAAAGCTCTCACAGTTACTTTACCATGGCAAAATTTATAAACTAATAACTTTAGTAAACAGACTGGCACTCCAAACAAAAACCCACACAGCAGTTCAGGCCCACAGAGAAAACAGCTTTCTTAGAAAGGTACTGTTTTCAACAGTGAGATAAAACATTTGTTTGTGGGCTCCTCTTATAGTCCCTGATGTTCAGTAACAATTCTGCACCATTCCATTACATCTGTACTGTCACTTCACTGTGGTCTGTAGTCTATTGTCCCCACAAATCTTTTTAGCATCCTAAGGCATATTACACACCTGTATATTTGTGTCCTGGTCAGCTCAAACAAAGAAATACTTCAGGATTTGAAAGAGCCCACCCTGGGTCTGTGACGTCCCTTAAAGTGTGATTAAATAGTCAGGGTAATTTGCTTTCGAATTTTCAGTTTAAAAACATATTTATATTTGCAATTAAAGCTCACATTCTTTCTCAACTCTATTAGTTTGGAGTCTCAGTAAGTTATAAAAATTATAAAAATTATACTGTTCTTCATTTATATACATGAAGGAAAAAGAAAATCAGCAATAATAAGGGCTGAGCAGGAAATTACAGAAATCTCTGTAATACATGCATATTGGATTTTTTTTTTGTTATATCCTAAAACCACACCACTTTGTACGAAGTTCCTTTTCAAATCAAAGCGATACTAAAGTAAAATAACTGCAGGCAAAATTTCTAAGACGCGGCGCAGTTTGTGTCAGAACGCTCATCACTTCAGGCTGACCTGTCAAAGTGTCTTGGGAAACGTGGTAAAAAGACAAATCTGCAAGTTCATAAGAAACTTTGAATGATAAGAACTATGTGTTGCTCACAAACCACGGAATGCTGTGCCGCGTCAGCTGAGCTGAACTGGCACCTACAGATGTCCACCCCTTCCTACTGCTTCTAGGCACACCTGCTCAGGCTGTGCTCCTAAGAGCACTGAGGGGGAGCCAGCGTCAAGAAGCTTTTGCAGAAGAAAGCAAAAAATAAAAAAATAAATTTGTGCTTAGATGAGTGACGTGGAATTGAAAGATCAGAATTTAGTCTATACACAGACACCTGCAGTCAGCAACAGAGCAATGTCATCAATTTGATATGGGTGAAGTTAGCAAGACGACATCTTTGGACCTTGACAGGCAATTTCTGTCACCTGCATTTTCAGGAGATTCTCAGCACTTTGCAGAATCCATCCTTGCATCCAACCCGCTTCCTTGGGGGCATTGTCTGAAGAAGCCTCTTTTTAGGCATTAGGAGTCAAGATTTTGGCCACAGGGCTTGTTTTTCCAGAAACGAATACATTGTCAAGGCAATCTACAAACTCACCAGAGAGTAATTTCTGAGGATTTCTGAAATACCTCTTTTCACAGATATATTTCCCTATTAAGTTCTGCACAAGTCTGACATCTGCAGAGACTTACAATTCTCTGCTAAATTGTGTGCATTTTCAGATTAATTCCTACATATTCACTGTATATTATTGTAAATCCATGCAGCCTAAACTTCCAAATCATGGGCTACCGCAGTCCTCAGTGCATGTTAAAGCATTCCTAACACTGCCCGAACTTATGCCAGCTCATAATAGCCCCATGGGATTATTATACCAATTAAAAATCCCTGGAATTCATTGGAGTCTGAGACATGCCTGTGAGGACCAAAAGGGAGTGATACAGAACCAGCTTGCAAAATAAACAGGATTTGCTGCGTACTGAGGGAATCCTTGGCTGTCTGACTAAGGTACCTTTTATACTGGCAGGGGATGCAAATTGGAGCCTGAGGATCTGCACTTTCATTTTCAAAGCTCTTTGCAAACATCAACCACTTCACCTTCACACCATTGCTTCAAGGGAAGTAAATATGTACAGTTCCAGCATCTTCTGTTTTCTGGAGGTGCAAAGAAGCACAGGGCATTTTTACAGTCTCTGTTCAGGCACAAAAGGGAGCTTTGACAACCTTCTCATTCGTGGGCAAATGAGTTTCTCAAGGCCATGGAGGGAATTGGTGGCAGAACAGGGTTTCTGGAAAGATCCTGCTATCCAGCCTGGTACTGAGCCCACCCTGCCTAACCTGCAACACACCAAAGCAACTTGCAGAATTTTAGCCATACACTGCTTCAATGTAGAGGACAGATTACTGCATGTCACCCTCCATAATCTCTCCTGTAAGAGGAATTCCACATGCTTTCCGGGGATCTCCTCCTTTGCTCCCCCCCCGCCCCAAAATTGGTGGAAAGGTTAGAGACAAGTTGTTTTCTCAAGGCTGAGATTAAAAATGGCTCTGTGTTTTGCTAAACATTCCTCTGAAGCACGGGCAGCGCGTGTGTGTGTGTCTGAAAAGGACCCCAATGAAAGGAAGGAATGAGAGATGCTAAACAATGCTGTGCAAAGTTGCAGACTGTTCGGCTACAGGCCAGAAAATGAATCCAATTTTTCATTCTGTCATTATAAATATTTCAGTGCAAATGGTACTGATTTTCTGCAACTGTGGTTAAGCAAAGGGCCTCCGAGTGAATATTTAAGGGGGAAAAAAAAAAGAGAAGAAGAAAAAGAGAGAAGGGAAAAAAAGAAAAATAAGAGGGAGGGGGAAAATTAAGGTTAGCAACCAATTAATTTCAAACTTTCAGTGTAAAAGATTCTGGGAAAAATTCTACAGTGATGCAGCGTGTGACTCGAAGGAGGGGAAAAAAACATTTACTCTGCTCTTCTTCTGACAGTTTCTCATAAAATATCTGCAGTCCATCTATCTTTTAGTACTCCAGGCTCCTCTGGAGAGCAGAAAATAGTAGTTTAAAGCTCACTTCAGTGCCAGTCTGCGGGAGATTGCTTTCCACAGGACCCCTGCTGATGGAGGCCTAGGGGAAGAGGCCCAGGAGTTATTCAATCAGTCCAAGGCTCTGGGGCGGCCAGGGCTCCTTTGAGGGCTGATTATAAAGCTGCCCTCCTGTTGCCTGCCTCTGAACAGAACGAAATGAGCAGCCTCTTGCTGAGCAGATTCTGCAAGAAGGAATTTCACCTGTCATGGAGTTTGTCAGAATTTCAAGATTTATCTTGGTGCAAAATTAATAAAATACCAACTAGGATTTCAGCCTGACTACTCAGCTGTGTCATCTCACAGTGATCTTTCACCTAAGAAAACCTGGACACAGAGCTACTGAAGTCATTCTTGCCCTACTTTTGTTCAGGAGCTTTGGTGAATGCTACAACTGAATAATAAAATGATTAGAGGTGGATTTCCTGACAATTATACCCAACGTCAAGTGTTGGGTGGGTGCTACCGTCCTAGCGCGTGACCTTCCACCTTACTTCTGTGGTTACTAAATCTCCCTGGAATAAGCTAGAAATATGAAATAGAAAAAGATCATTTCTGCAGTTTATAACCTAGCAGGTCCCTTATGGCAGCACATCTGTTAAGTTCATACACTGGTATTCCAGGTCTGGATTTGATTTATAAGTTTTAAAGGAATACAAACAACAGACTACATGAGATTACATCCAGTGAAACACTGCAAATTAATATTGCCATGACAGTCAAGTACATGGTCTTTTAACCATATTCTGAGTTTAATGTTGTGGTAAAGTGCCAGGTTGATAAAGCATCATCTAAATCTCTGTGAGCTGAGTGCAATTCTTTTGAAGCTAGACAGTCTCACCAACCTTCTGACAGTGCCTTACAGCAATAATAATAATAAAAAATCTTCACACACTACCTGTTTAGTTAAGACTGTATTAGCTTACAGCACTTGGTCACATGAATTTCAAATCTCAGGTAGCAAAGCAGCAACTTGCAGGGTGCAAGAGAGCTTTTCAGCTAAAAGAGTAGATCAACTTGGAGAAAATAAAATTCAGCTAATGGGTAAATAAATTTTATTCAATTTACAATGCTGTTGATTCAGATCTTGACATGGAGAGATAGAGATGCACTGTACCAAGAAACAGTTAAATATGCCTAGATTGGGAAGAAAGATGCATTTGCCATCAACAGCTCTTACCCTGAGCTGTGACAATTTCTCTGTACTGTTCAAAGCCATTTGTTGTTTGAAGCAACAAATCTACCTTTCTGTCTATTTGCTCCCCAGCCTTTCCTAACAAGAGCTTAAAACAAGTGGTAACATTTCCTTTACCTGCCTCCTCACCCTTAAATGACAATTCAGCATTAGTGCACATCATAAAGCCACCTTTACCAGGCACCAGTAGTGTGACAGTTTTAACACCAAGAGATCTCACAGTAAAGGGGGAGAGAGAAAGCACGCAAGTGAATGCACAGATGGTGGGAGGGGACACAGGGTGCTCTCAGCAGGTTACAGTAGAGATGCATTAACTCCACAGAGGGATAAGGGCTTCCCACCAGTACAGTCATGAATTATAACTGAGCATGGGAGTGAGTTCTTAGTGCCTGTCTCACAGCAAATATACTGTTCCATTTTCCTGCACAATCACCTTTCACCTTTACAAATGCAAAGCCAAGCAAAATGCACCACTAATATTTAACAATATCACAGGTTCTTTATCTTACACAGCACACATCTACACACAGGAAGTATGGGGGGAGGCAGAGTATTCACTGACGCAGCGTATCCCCGAGCACACTTACACACCCATGATCCGTGACCGTGCCTAGCGATTCTCCCGCAAAATGAGACTGTAACAACACAGAAAAACAACTAAGGCTGCACGTAGAAATGTGTGTAACTCAGCAGTATTGGTTCATGAGAACTGAATCATCTCTTTCTCTCTTCCTTTGTTAACAGGGTGGAGGACACTCAATTTCAGCTTTGAACACATAGGAAGCTCAACTTTAAAAGAAAAATCACAAAAGCCTGCAAAATTCCACTCTTTTCCCATCCAAAATGTTTACGCCTTGGTTTGATCATAGCGTGGTGAAATTGACTCCAATAACAGGTAGAAATGCTAAACTTAAAACTGTTCCTTCTGATTGGGGGACAAACACGTTTTTCCAGTTGTGTAGCCACTCTGCACCAGAGTAATTTTCACTCATGTTTAGAATGGAGTGGCCCAATGATGCTCTTACCCTACCCCTGACAGTAAAAAAAAAAAAAAAAAAAAAGGCAAAACCGAAGTAAATTAAAAAAAAAAACAAATAAAATCCCAAACTTATTATTATCATGATTTGAGCCAAGTTTGCTGTTTACTGGAGTGTCTCTTTATGAATCACTGACCACACCTTGTTTTCCCAAACTATCTGCACCTCCTCCCTAGGGGAATTCATCCCCTCCCAACTTTCCTCCTACTCAATGAACCTATCAATGGAGAAAACTTGTTATTTTTGGCAGCTGAAAATTTGACCAGTTTTAAAGGATTCATTTACCATGCCTTTCACTTTTGTTTAAATCCTCAGTGTTCCTGTTCTAAATGACAGCATGGCAGGCATTGCTTTTAAGCGGTATTCATCTTGCCTACCACATCTCAGCCTTTCACAGGCGGCTGCTCTCTCCCCAACAATGGAGCCTTACTCCTTTATAGCTTGAGGGCAGAGGCTCTCACTAGCTGTAGACTTGCTGCAAATATCACAATAAAGGACACAAATGTGAATTTCTTGTAAAATACAGGCTGACTCTGGAGGTACCTTGCTTTAGAAAACTCTGTCAAGAGCAAACAATATATCTTTCTCCAAACTGCACAGCAGCCACACAGTTGAAAGAGCTTTTCCAAGTGATCTAACATGTCAATGGAATCAGGATGCTTGTGAATTTTACACTTTTCTCCACTTTAGGTCTCTGATCGATATTTTAGCTTCTTTCACACTTAATATACTCACTGCTGGTTTGGCAGCATGTCTTGTGGAACTAAAAAAAAAAAAAAATAAAATCCCTGAAGCTTGAGGAGGTGCTCTGCTGTGGAAGAAGGTAGGGTTTGAACTGCAGATCTTAAGAGGTAGCAGTTTTGCTACTCCCAAGCCCCTGTACCTATGTTTTGGTACAGTGAAAACATGGAGGAGTGAGGATGCTGGGAGCAACAACAACCTTGTGCCAGCGCTGCAGAGGGAAGTGGGGGCAGACCTGGAGCTGCAAACTTCCAGCGATAACCGTGTGCCACCACTCGCTGGGAAATGACAGGACCAGTGGAGAGTGGAGCCAGGAATAAGGAGCTTATTCATGGAGATGGAGTGAGGGGGGCCAGCAGCGGGGTAGGGGGAAGGGAAATCAGATTTGCAGAACTGGCCACGAAGCTCCTCAATACACCATAGCTGGATGCTTCATAAAGTCACACTGATGGCAGTCCCGGAGATGGCCATCTGTTGTCAGCTCTGGGCCAGATGAAAGATAATATAATGGCAGCCACTGGTAGCTAACAGCAGGGCAGTTGTAGGAAGGAATGTGTCCTAGAATGAGGAAGTGGTGCTTCCTGTTTAGCACAGAAAATCAGTCATCGATATCAACTACATTAGCAAGAAATTAATGGATGGACAATTAACAGAACTGAACTGATCTACCAGTGAAATCATTCATATGCAAAGAGTGCTTATTTCTTCTGCTTACTCCAGGTGTATGCGCCAACTGATCTGACTAATGGCAAGGTATAGGCTGAAACATTCAGGGCACAGATGATAAAACCTCATTTTCTGCAAAGGGCAGAATTCCATTTCTAATGATTATCTGTGGGTCAGGGAATACATTTACTGCTTTCCCTGCCCTCAGTCTATGACAGGACTCTCTGATGTTCACTGAGGTTTCTATAAGGACTGAGGGTTAAAACTGGTCTCTATGTAATAACTGAACATCTCCTTATTATTATCATGATTTATTTCCTCAAGTGCCTTACCATTATTACCAGCATCACTCTGAAGAAAAAATATTTGCCTTCCCAAGCACTATTATTTCTATCTTGTTTCTTTCTTTGTCCCATAATCTCCTCTCTGCTTCTCTTCTACTCCTCTGCTTTTTGTTCACTTCTTCTTCTGCTTGTCTGTGCCTTTTTCTTTCTGCAGCAACTTTTGATTTGCTTCTTTAGGCTGAAATCTCGCACACATCACTGTTCTATTTGCTAGAAAACTTCAGAAATTATGATTTTAATGTTGACATGTTACATCATTCATTCATTTCAGAGACAACATTTGCTGCTTTCAGACTAGAAACCATGAATTTCATTTAACATTTTTGCATGTTATAAGGATTTGCAGTCATATGGATTACAAACTGTACTATATTACCTGATTCCACAGAATCTATTTAATATAGACCGTATGAGTCACTTTGGAGGACAGATGCATGGGTTATTTTTTAAAATATTTTTTTAATATTTTACAAAAAGAATCCTGCCATACAAGTGTATAAACAGGAAGAAGTAGGCAAAATAGGGACATGTATTCAAGAACACATGCTTTTGAGTATGACTATCCCCTAGAAAGAGAAGGAATATAAATTTTTGCTTATTTTTGAACAGGTACTTCATGAGTGTCAGTCAGGACACTTTTTTTACTTTTCAGTTCTTTATCATTTTATTGCTCCTTAAGTCTGAATTTCTTTTCAAGATTAAAATGTGTATTTAAATGCAATATCCATCACTTAAGTGCTATACTGTCTTTGCCAATTAATTCTGTATTTTCATCAATAATATTACTCAGGCATCTGAAAAAATAAACCCATAATTATGATTCAATTGCTCCAGAAATTTAAGGAATGCTCTCATGGGGAATGTATAAGGGATGTTGTGAGCACATTGTTTCCTGCTTATTTACAGGAAAAAATGTAGAAAATTTCACAGGCTGACTATGGTATGTAGAGTTACCCATACATGAAGTATATGGAGACAAATAAGACACATTTATACTAAGCTCATCTTTGACAAGCACTATTTAGTGAAATCAAAATGGTCCCTGAAAAATTCTGGCACTCTGGTCTTGGTGGGCTTTGCAATGTGCTATAAATATTCATGAACTAATGAAGTACCCACAGGGAGTGTTTACATTTGAATAGGCCAATCAAAGGCGGGTGAACTCACAAGCTCCAAACCTGGAAATTTCTTATTTAGAAAAGAATTACTGCATGAAAACCTAATGTGGCCATAACACTCCTCAATCCCCAGGAGGGAAGGGGCACTGGAAGGGAATTCAAAGAATTTCTTTTTGTATTTAAACTTTGTTTGACATTGAAGCAAAAGACTTGCAGGGGAAACACTTAGAAGCTATGTCCTTAAAGAGCTAATGCATGAGTGCCTCCACCGTGCTTCTCTTGATTGCCTTTTTGAGAAAATTTGCAAAGAAAATAATTCTCCCTTCTAGGGGGAAAAAGTCTCAAATCTCAGGAACACAAGTTTGAATTTTTTAAATCTTGAAAGACATGTAAAGATACTCAATGCACATACTGGTGCACACATATCTATCTGAAACAGAAGGCACAGTAAGGGCTCAGGAAAAAAAGCAAACCTGCAATGCATGCAGCTCAGTCTAGTCCCCTGAACACAAACATTAATTACAATCCTAGTATCTCTGGAATATTATCATCCTCCTCACTCACAAGATGGAGAGCATGCATGGTTATGTGGAGCAAGTTAGTACCTGACCTTACAAATGAATCCAGCTCTTCTGACTCCTAGTCATTTGCTCTGAGAAAAGCAGCCTGACTGCCTGCTAAGGACTAGGGCCAACATTAATGAATGTGATGCCTGTATTTAGGTATCAAAAGTGTTTTGTTGAAACTTTAAACGAGGCTATGGCTGCTCAGCACCTATGCTTTTATCAAGGTTCCTAACTTCAGGCATTTTTGACCTGATTTCCTGATGTACTCAGCACCAGCATCTTGCCCTGGCATTTTTTGCAGCTGGAGGTGCTCAGCACCCTCTCAGAAATAGGCCACTGAGTTTGAAAATGCTGGCCTAAAGCTTTGACTGTTAATTGGATTCCAGGTAGGCTTCTTTTTATGAAGAGCTGACAAAGTTATTCCCTGCTGGCTCCTGGCCTTTGGGGCCTAGAAAGCCAGTGTCTATGTTCCACTCCTCACCCTAAGAGCTTGGGGACCTAGAAATGCCAAAACTAATCTTCAATTTCACTTAAAAAAATGTTTTGAGGCCTTTTCTCTGTGAAGAAAACATCCTGCAGGTTTGAAAGTTTTGTGCCTGTTTTTGTGTAAAGAGCATAAATTATTCACGGTCTCCCCTGCTGTTGGGACCTACATGGTACACAGACTCAACTACTGTGGGGGCCTGGGCAAAACAATCCTAGATGGAGATAGCTGTGCCACTGCTGCTATGGCTGATGATGCTATTCCTACAACAACCTCTTTCCCAGCCGGCCCCAGAAGGCCTCTGCCACAAGGAGACAACCCCAGCCCAGGTTAATTAGCAGTTTTCTCTAGCTGACCCCCAAATGAGAGAATATAGTGTTTGAATCCCAGCTCTGCCACTGTCTCCACTAAAGGTCTCAGTCAAGCCTTTAGTTCTTGAAATAGCCTAGAGCTTGCTTAGTTCTGCTCCAGCTCAGGTCAAGGGTATTTTAAAGGCTGTTTTAAAATGTTGAGTTTTTGGGAGCCTTTTTCAATGCTGAGATCTTTAGAAAGTTTAACCCTTAGAGAGGTGAGGGAAAAACTAGAAGATTAGTTTCAACAGTGCTAACCTTGGAACAAGAAAATGGTAAAACTGGAAATCCAGAGAAAGACTCACATTAAGCTACACAAAACTTCCACAGACTCTTCTACAGTGCTTCTGTCCTGCTTTGTTTCAGTGGCTTGTACTGGGAGCTAAGAATGTTCTCCTGCTGTTTGAAGCGACATGAGTAACATCTGCTATGAGTGCTTCATTCTTTCTTTCATCCTTTCCCTGGGGAAGGAGCTGTGTATTTTGTTTTGGTAGAGCTCTGTTGCTGTGGGTTGGGATTTTGGGGAAGGTTTAGAAATCTACATTCAGGTATACGTTTGTATGAGAGAAGGGAGCCTTTGGCACATGTAGGTGCATCTTGCTCTTAAAAGCATAAGTTGAGGACATCTGTTGCAGTACTTAACTGCAGTGGAAGTTTGTTCCATGCTCTCACAGGCTAGTCTGTGATGAAGTTCTAGCTTCTGAGCAAAAATCTTCAGCTCTTCGATAGAAACACTCACAAAGCAGAATTTTGTCAACTACCACATTGTTTCCGCATGGGAAGAACTTCTCATATCTGAAAAGTTCTTGTGCTTGACCCAGACCCCGAAAAAAATTAAGGACTGAGTCTTAGAACACAACTGGACAAATATGTAGGAAGGCAGTATAGACAGCAAGAGAGCTGATTGAATATGCTCCTTTGCTACTGAGGGCCAGTGCTGCAGCTCTCTGTATTAGCTGGAACGTCCTACAGGCTGATGGCTTCATGCCCAGGTATTCTGTGCTGATGGAGTCCAGATGGGAAGCAGCAAGGGCGTGAATCACTGAGGCCAGGTCCCTTTTGAACAGGATGAGAAGCAACTGCTGATCCAATTATTTCTTGCCCTAGTTTTCATGTTTCTAAAGTGGGGACACTTAACTACCCCAGGGGCAACTAATTATTAGTCACAAGAAGTTAAGGAAATGTGCTAATTCACCAAAAAGAGGTATTATTTTTGTATTGGGCAAAATGGTGCAAAAACCATGTAATCTTGGCTAGCTTCATAGTGAACTATCATCACTGATAAAACACTGAAAAAGATGTACAATTATTCATTAGTTCTATTGATATCAGTACCTCTCTGATCCAGCAACATCTGCATGAAAGTGCATTCATTCATTCACTCTGGGTAACACCCCACATTCCTCCCCACAAACACCACAATATGTTGTGTCCCTGGAAGTGTTCAAGGCCAGGTTGGATGGGGCTTTGAACAACCTGGTCTTGTGGAAGCTGTCCCTGCCCATGGCAGGGGGTTGGAGCTAGATGATATTTTAATGTCCCTTCCAACCCAAATAATTCTGATTTTGTGGAATTAATACTAGCACTGGAAACTGGAAAAAAATGGTCACTCCTCATCAAGGACAAAAGAAGCACAAACACCAAAGCAAACATCTAAGCCTGTGTCCAGTAAGACTAAGGTAAAAAGGAACAGGCACTGGAAATAGCATGTGGGCAGGAAAAAGAAGTCTTAATAGGTACAGATTCCTTTATCATAACTTAATGAAAATTCAACAATAAACTAGTGATAAGTTTCTTTACTTCCTTATCAATTAAAAATTCAGTATGATGGATAATGGATGGAGAACACTGTTTTAGTTATATCCACCCTCTATAGTGAACTGAATGATCCAGGTGTTCAATTAGAAGATTTTCATCTTTTGGGGGAAATCTAGGCACCTTTCAGCTTCCTTATCTGATACTTAGAGATGGTACAAGCCTATTTCAGAAAAGCCCTTATTGTGTAAAGCATTTCTTATTAAAAGCTTTCTATTCTAAGGAATAAACATTTTTAGAGACACTCTTTTTCAGCGCCATTTCAGAAGTATAAATACACCATATAGCCTTTTAAACATCTAAGTACAAAAATTCACAACTTGAAACACTCTTAAAGCATAAACTTCCAACTATTACAGAAGGTTTCCATTTGCTTCCTCCATATGCAGGCAGTATCTAAAAAAGTTTAAAGCTGGTTCTGTAGCTAATGAGCACAAAGGCGTTTAAAAGCAGTGTACAGAGGGCAAAGGAAGTGTCTGAAGTACCTTAAAACAAAGTGCAAATTCCTGTAAAATGTCATTATTTCAGCTTGAAGGTTGGGCAATACATTGAAGGCTTGATTTTTCAGGACTGGTCATTTGTTCTCTCTTCTCACCAGAATGTGGTCCTGAGGGATTGTGTTGAATTCCTAGCAAGCATCTGGAGTTAAATAATGGAAACTTCCAAATGGAGTCCTACTTGATTTTTGCATTGAGAAGGTGAGATGAACATAGTATGAGGAGATTCTTATGTTCCTATGGGCTACTCTTTCTCAACAGGAGCCAGGATATGCTAAGTGAAGAATCACACTGGGCCAAAACCCAAATTAAGCATAATTATAACACGTGCATTTTCTGTATGCTTGAATTCATTACCTTTAATTATCAGCTGTACCATACATGTGGATAGGACTTCTATGCTATTGCATTCTGCCCTGCTCTACTTAGTTCATGTTCCCACCCTGCCTTCCCTACAGCCACGGAGTGCTGACCCTGCCTTCTAACCTGACGTGATCAGCATGCCCTGTGCATGGGGGAAGCACGATAGATGCACATTTAATGTAAAAAGTAAGGAACTGCTCTTGATAGAATAAACACACAGCTGTGCTGCAAGGCCCAACACAAACCACGGCAATGTGAAAGGAGAGAGAGAAGCATAACCTGGAGGAAAGGCGCCAAAGATTCCATTGCTTAAGTGATAGATAGCCTGAACAAAGCAATGCCTCCTAGAATAGAATTTAAATGAGAGTGGGCTGGAGATCAATGTATTTTCAGCAAAAGCAGACCCAAAGCTCTGTTACTGCTCTGCCTGAGTGCTTTGCTACCCTTTCACCAGCCCAGGTAGGTAACTGGAGGTAAGAGCAGAAGGATGGTGATCTCAAAAAATAAATGCAAATGGCATGATGGCACTGCATTTTTTTTTAAACCTAGGCCTATCAAAGTTAATTAAAATAATAATAAACATAATGAATTAATTGGATAAGTAAATGAATACCTCTTCCTTCTTGCAAGTGTAGATAAGCCAGAGAGAGGCTGTCACTAAGGATGTGGAGATGGGGTCTAGTAAGAGCCTCCTGCAGCATGGAGCTAACTAACACACTGTCATCTAGCCCATGTAGAGCAGAGTTTCTCTCTGAACCGACACTTTTTACTGCCCTTCACAAGAAAATCAGGTGCTTCAGTTATGTTGAAGTTTCAACGAATGAAGCTTAGATGGAAAGAGCAAAATCTTTTCCTTAGTCTTGGGCAGGAATAAATTTTGGGCAGAAAAACAGGTGGTTTGTTTATTATAATAAAAAAATGAAGGCAGCTGCTTGAGACCCCATATATTTTAAAATTAAAGTGTATTTTAGGTACGATAGACTTGTTAGGAGGTGATTGTACACATCATAATTACATTCTGTGTGCTTTGCATCTTCATAATTCAGATATCTATTCTGCTTTTCAAAATCCAGTCCTAATTCTACTGTTAAAAGTAATTTTTACCTTTTGTTCCTGTTTCTGTCTTTTTTTAACTGCCTTCTGCACACCTGCACCTTCTCCCTACCTCCCTTTCTTTTCTTTCTTTCTTTCTTTCTTTCTTTCTTTCTTTCTTTCTTTCTTTCTTTCTTTCTTTCTTTCTTTTTCTTTCTTTCTTTCTTTCTTTCTCTCTCTCTTTCTCTCTCTCTCTCTCTTTCTTTCTTTCTCTCTTTCTTTCTTTCTCTCTTTCTTTCTTTCTCTCTTTCTTTCTCTCTCTTTTTCTCTCTTTGTTTCTCTTTGTTTCTTTCTTTGCTTCTCTCTTTCTCTCTCTGTCCTTTTGTTTACCATTAATAAATAGTATCATTACAAATCTGACAATGGCCCACAAATACATTAATTTGACCCTATTTTCATTCCCCAAGAGAGAAATTCTGTCTACTTCCCCTCTCTGCCATCACTACACTCCTATTTCATTGCATAGCTTTTTACATTTAAAGACAAAAGAATACATTTATTTTCCAATTCTCTGGTTTACTAAACATTTTATGGTTATCATGCAGAACAACAGGATGCTAATTTCTCTTTCCTAGAGAATACCTTGAGCTGCAACAACCTACAGTGCAAGAATCCTGAACTTCAGCTCTGTACCAGGTGGCTTTCTGCCAGCACCTTTTTGAAGCAGCATGGGTTGAATCACCTGCAATTTCTCTTGACCTTCTCTAATTCCCATCCTGATGATAAGCAAGTATCAGAGGAGGTCATGGCAAGGTCAGCTATGAAGCACATAATGCTATTATAACCCCCAGGTAACAAGTGTTGTACCTGCAGCTCTGTTTGGAAGAAGAACTTCTGTGGACACTGTGTGCAGTCATAGATCTTGTCCTCTTGTCCATGGGCTGAGAAAATATGCTGCTGCAACTTGTTTGCTTGGACAAACACTGAAATATTAGACAAAGAACAAGCTTTTCATTATTTCATATTGTAAGGGAAGAGTTTTTTATAAACAATCTCCCAATTACATTGAGCAATTCCAGGATGTAAAATTAGTCAAGTGCATTCGGATTTCACCTTACACCATTACTATAATGCATGCCAACAAATGTCATTTACCTACAAAGTGTGATGCTTCTTCTAAAACAAATTAATTGAAACAGATCCCTGGTGTAAGGAAAAAAACCCAACAATTGACCAAGAAAAAAAACCCCAACCCTGTCAGGACAATCAATGAAGATATAAAGCATAAAGTATCTGAAAATGCCATTTCCTGTTCAGAATTATTTCTTCATGCTTATTGCACTTTGATTGAACACACACAAAACTTATTTCCTAGCAACCAACAGGTTTGAAAAGCACAGATGCCAAAGTCTTGTTTATTCTGTGTGCCTAAAGTTAAAGCTAACAAACAGCTCTGTATTTAAATGTGTTAATGTTAAAAATTATATCCCACAGCTATACTGGGGCAATGTCTATAAATGTGAAACAGAACTGCAGGTAAATTCTCTTTGGATACTTTAAGATCAACTCTGCCTACACACTGAATGCAAGGGTTTCAATAATATAAACATGTTCAATTTTAATGACTACAAAACAAGGCCCTAAGACTGTGTAACAGTTTACCTAGGAGACATACTATTAATAATTAAATTGTATATGCCAGAGGCAGTGTTTGGGTTGGCAGCACTGACTTCTGATGGATGCCTGGTGCACTGTGACCTAAAAAAGTTTGCATCTACAATATTAATCTGTATAGGCAGGGAAAGGATTTATTAAAGACGCTGGCATTTGACTTTGACTCCACTCCTAATCATTAAAATTATTCTAATTGCAAGGCAACAGAAAACATCAGAATATTGTTCTTCTGAGTCATACATTTTAATCACATTTCTCATTACTCTGGAAAAAAGAAAAGATCAGATTCCATTTTCCATATAAAACTTATATTGGTGATTTTTACTTCTTGTTAATATTCTAGCAAGATGTGCTGAAGTAATTTAATGGCAAATTGCTAATAAAGCATCATTGTTTGTGATTAATGCTCACTGTCTATTTACCCCATCAGCAAAAAGCAAGAAGCATTTTGCACAGATTGGAATCGACTTATCTCCATACTCCTTAACACATTTTAGAAAGCTACTGGCTCAGAAATGGAAGGATTAGTTTTATCAGGGATCTTGGTCACATGGAGAACCCTCAGTGGGTTCTCTTTACATACACAAGTTTCTATGTTGCATTTACAACACCCCAAACTTGGAAATTGAAGACCCATGACATTGCACTAAAAAAAGATCACACCATAATGTGTGAAAAAAAAAAAAATTAGTAGAATCAGTAGTAAAACTAAAAACTTGAAGAAATGCCTAAATGAAAGAATTATTGAAAACAGACATTTTGCTGACAAACTGTTTGTGGTGGTACTACACGTGCTCAGAAAAGCTGTGCAGTGAAGAGGAACTATGTATTTTTTAAATTTTATAATCCACAGAAATGTGTGAAACCTGAACACAGTGAGGTAATAATCATCACCAGCCACTGTATCTGAAAGACGAAAAATTCAAATTTAATTTTCCTTGGTAGCACTTGCTTAGGTTTCACTGGGTGTGGAGCTGCCAAACAAAGAGAAGTAAAATGAAGGTATTAAAGGGTCTATTTGCTTATCAATGAAAATCCTTCACTTCCATTAATGGAAAACAGAAACCTTGAATGGCTTCCAGAATTAGCATGCCATTGATGTGTGAATACCCAAAGTGTGTTTTGTCATGTTTGTGATTATCTTTGATTTTCATCTTTTAAAGCAAAATTGGGAATGCAAGCTACATATTAACACTCATGTTTTAGGTTATCATTTTATGAAATGTTCTATTAGGAAGTCCTTAAAAAAACTCACAACAACTCAGTAGGCATCCTTTTAATGTCCTTTCATTTCGAACAACAGTATTTTTCTGTTCTTCATTATGGCCCAAACACTGCAGTGCTTAGCCCTACTGGGTCAAGTTATTTTCTCCCTTGGGTTTTACTACTGAATAACACCACTGACTTGGGGAGGATTATTCCACACTTGGAATTGTGTCAGGGGAGAGCAGAACTTGACTTGTGGCAAGACAGCATGGTTTGCTTTCTAAAGCACATTACAAGGGTGTTTCTTCTCACCACAAGCCAACAAACACACACATGTGGGCTTTCTTACCCCATCAAAGGAGAATGCTGCTGCATGGGCTATGCCTGGGAACTGGGGCCAAATTCTGCTCTGAGTTTTATTGGTTTAGATGAAACATCTGTAGCTTTAAAGCACAAATTTATGGAAAGCTTTAACCTTGGCAAGTTTGAAACATGGAAGTAATGAACATGATACCATGGAAGGTTACAGACTATCACTTCTGCAATTATAAAAAACTCAAACTTCTGATAGAAGAGCTTGAAATGCACTTCTTACAGAGGGATGACTGACCTTCCAAGGAGCTCAGCTTTCTAAACGATTTCTAATCAATATTACTAATGAGCAAAATGTAATGTTCCCTCCTAAAATCAGCACATGACACATTTTTTTAGGGAGTTCTGCAAGGTCAAGCTAAGGGCATGACTGGGATAAGCAGTGCTGGGCTCCTACCTGTAAAGCACACTGGACACTTGAAGGTGCCCCCCATGCCTTCAAAGCTGTGCTCTATCAGGTGGCACTGAAGTTTGGCAGGAGAGTCGAATGTCTGATTGCAGAGTTTGCATTCATGGTTCAGTCCTTCATCTGCAGGAGAAATCAAAGGAAAATTGAAATTCACCACAGCCCTTACAAAGAGAAAGTCCAACACAATCCATGAACTGGAGCGGCTTTTTGTTTTCCTAAGCTCAGGAAACTGGATGCCCCTCAGCACCTACAATTGCTGAAGTGTTCTTTTACCCAGAATGTTTCAGAATATCCAAAGCTTGACTGGGCATTAAAAGCACAGATTTTCCACTTACAATTAGCACTGAGCAGGAATGCAGAGCATTAGCCTTCAGTAGGAAATGATGACTATGACCTGAAACATAATTTCTTAGCAGAGCCACCCAGTCACGACCAAGAACATTTGCAAAACAGCACGTGAGGAATTTGATGCTGATCACACATCATCCTGTCTACCATGGGTAAGAACTGTGAATGTCGTTTTTGGCACTCTGGCTGAGGTGGAGTTTCTTGTAACCAGCGTGAGAAGGGTGGGTAGTTTATACCCTCACATCACTCCACATTCCCAGTCCTGTGGGCATACATGAAACCTTTTGCAAGCTGCAGAATTTCAAACCTCCCTTTCTGAGAATCCTGAATTTTTTCCCCCTCTTTATTTGCATTTCTCCTCTGAACAGCCCAGAAAAGTCCCCATGCGCCTTCTGACGCAGCTTTCCCGTCCACGTCCTGTGGCTTTAAAACCCTTCCCGCTCCCCGCCGCTTGTTCCTCTGCTTCCTCCCATTGTCCTCCAAGGCCGGCTGGTGCCTGGCACCAGGTTCCCTTCCTGAGGGTGCTGCAGGATTCATCCACTCCGCCATGAGGGCAGTCAGTGGCTGTCCTACTTAGAAACAGTTGCTAGGTAAGAAGTGGCTTCCAGCCCTGCTGCAGAGGCCTCAATTCCCACAGCGCCGCTTAGAAAAGGTCCTTCTGTATGTCACCGGTGTGCTACACGAGTAGCATTGATCTCGCAGGTAAATACTGCATCTGCTTATTAAAAAACAAGCGGGAATGGAGTGCTCGGCGGCTGGCACAGCTCCCTGCCATCTCTCGGTTGGGAAGGAGCGATTTAGGAGAACGCCCTGCCCATGCTGAACACCTAAATGCCAGGCTGCCAACCTCCCGCCGGATGCAGAGCTGCCTGCAGTGACCATCAGTGGCTCTGGCAATGGGCATTGGTGAAGGATGCTGAGGCCACAGACAGTGCTTTGCATCCCACACAACAATCCCTCCCACTGCTGCTCCTGCAGCTGAGTGGGGGCACATTCCTGCCCCAAATGACCTTTATTGACTTGCTAGAGTTGAAAAAGATGTCAGTGGTAGCCCCCAGCTTTTACTTCTTAGTCCAAAAGCTAAATTTAGCCTTTGCGTTAAGTCACAGCATCTTTAGCAGGGGATTTAGACAGTGTGAGCTATGCTATGTGGTGGTGGCCATTCTGCAGGTGGGACTACTGAAAATTACCATTGTGTGGTTTCTATGAGGTGTTAGAGATCTTCCCAATGGAAAGGGACAGATGGAACTCAACAAAGACAAAGGTTTACACAAAATTACATCACTCCCATGCAGACACAGCAAACTGCAAACTTCCTTGCCTTTTCTACCCAATCCTTCCTGAAAGCAGTGTTCAGTGTTCCTGACTAGCTCTGTTTCATATGGTAAAGCCTTATAAAATAAGGGCCTTGTGACCCTTGTAAAATCATGGCTACTTAGGCTAAGTAGAAGGGAACTCTGGGAGAGTGACTAAGCTGGAATAGGGGTAGAGAGACGTGAGAGATGTGAGAGATGTGCTGTGTGACTGCTGTGTGTCCACACCGTGGTGTGTGGTGGTTGGTTGACCTGGGCTTGTTTTACCTTAAAACTGTGTAAACTGATAGCCAGCTAACTGCTTAAAAAAGGCCTGGTTTTTTGCAATAAAGCGTCTCTGCACCTGCCTGGGGACTCTGTGTCGTTCTGCATTGTCACATACCTTTACATGCTGCAGAGCTTTTAGAGGGTGTGAAATGGAAGGCCTGCTCTGAGTGTCAGCTGAAAAATGTTGGTGGTCCTGACAATCCCCTGCCCAGACTGTTGCTGCTGAAGTGCCTGTCTCTGTCACCTACATGAGACGGAAGAGCCTGACTCGCAGCCTGCCTGACCAGGCTCCAATTTATAGCTGGATCCACTGAGGACAGCTGTCAACACAAACTCAGGCAAAGACTCGGTTCTCAGCTGTTTTGACACCATGGACTCTCTGGAGAGACTGGAATATGGTAGCAACAGAGCACAGGCTGCTGAGGTACACGTCCCACCCAGCCACGTACACTGGTAATCAGGCACAATGGCTGATAAAAACCTTTGCAGAAGACTCCCAGGGGAAAGTTAAGGATGGGTGACGCTTGCTCATCTTATAGGAGACACCTTTTGTAACTTTTCATAAAAAAATTAAAAACTATTTGTCAAAGATATGCTAACTACTTCATAAGCAGGGAAAATTTTAGTGGATTATCAAGAGTTGTCTGGGATTTGGCATTTTCCAATATCACTGACAAACTCTTTCAGTGTGTTCTGCCTTTGCTATTGCTGAGAGAGGACAAGTACAGCCCATGCAATCACCATCTTAGGGAGCATGAAAGAAAAGAACCTGGCATACTCCAGTCTGTAGATCTAAGAGACACAGACACATCCTCCAAGGGAGGTTGTAAGCTGTGTTCTTCCAACAGGCAGCAACCCATAGCTGTAGGCAAAGCTGCAGAACAGCATCCTAAAAAGAGGAGGAGGGCTCAATAAATCTTATATAAGTGCCTCTTCTTTCCTGAACTGCTAATTAGTTTTCTACAGACTGACACACAATATTTCTCCTATATGCATACCTTTGCCATGGTCATTACTGAACAGGTAGTTCTGGAGATGGTGAAAGTTCCCCACAGTTACAGGATAGGGCAGTTACAAGATAGGAAGCCTGAAAGGTGAAGTTTCTCCATCACCCTCTTTGTGCTGATACATATAGTCAAAGCAATTAGGACAAAGGGAGCTCCATCTCAGGATCTTCCACAAGTCAAGGTGAAGATAATCGATGACAATTCTCAAATCACAGAGTTACTGTTGGCAAAGTGTAAATGAACCATGCTAATCATTCTTGAGCATGGGAACACGGAACGGGGAATTCTTCAAACATTCCAAGGAAGAAAGACTTCAGAAAAAGAAATATTTTTATATGACGCTACAGAAAGCAGAGAAGTCTTTTTTTTTGTCTTTCCATTACCTTAGTTAATGAAGAAAAAAGTAGGAAGAAGGCATGCACTCATGATGCTGAAGCAAAACTAATTTTAATTATACAGAAATTGTACTTGTTCAAGAAGAACTGAACCCCATTAAATGTGACCCTTATTGTATTTCCCATATTACTCAGATCCAAGGTGATCTCCTGGTCACAAACATCAAAATCACTTTGATTATTCTATGTTGCAAATATGATTTTCCTAAAGGCTTATAAACAGGGTTTGAAAAATCCCCTCACCCACTTGCCTGGGGCAGATAAAAAACTTCCCCAGGCAAGAGACATCAATTTGTGCAGAATCTAAGTTTTATCTTAAAAATAAAATGCTTTTAGGCTCCAAGTTCTAAAGACCATATTTAAAATAAGACTACATTTGTATAACTAACAGAATATTTTTCCTAAGCCCCACTGTTTTCACCCATTTTGTGCGCATGACCAGCTTTGTTACATCCTTGGAACAAAGGGCAAGGTTCCAGTCCTTGAATTCAAGAATGTGAGACTAGCCATGATTTAAATTTAAGGAGGACAGCTAAGGATATAGAATTGGCAGAAGAGTCAGGAGTGCTGACTTCCATTCCAAACTCCAACACTGACATACTCCTATCACCTTGGGCATGACAGTGTGGCCTGTGTTTCTCAGACTACCCATCTTTAAAAAAGAGGTGCTCATTTTTAATTTCTACTTTAACAGGCTGACCTAATTACCATCCCTTAAGACTTTTAATATAACCAAGGCAGTGGGGCTGGAGAAGAGTCCAAGACTATCTACCATACTCAGAAGACCCAGAATCACCGCCCTCCGCCTTTGAAAAGGTTTAAGATTATATTTCTTGACACACAACTTGCCTGGATCATACAGCACTGTGGAAGGATGAGGGAACAAGCCTTTGTCCCTGTTCTCCACTCTCTACAGACAATTTAAAAGCATGGCCAGCCTTTTATCTCCCACTGGCACGAAAGACTCAGGATGTGGCAAATCTTGCAAGGGTGCCAGATATGGAAAGAGGATGCAAAATGCTCTGTTTACACAGTGGTCCCTGTCTAGCTCTCCATGTTTAGCAAATAATTTGATAGGGTGCTATGGAAGAGAAAAATATATTATCATTAATAAATAAAGGCCCAGTGAAATGTCAGATTTTCAGTTTCCATTTGGGATAAATCTGAAATAGAATGGAGCGTCAGATACAGTCCAAAGGGCTCTCCTTCCCTGCAGAACAGAGCTGCTGCTCTTTGCTCTTACTGAGGCAGAAAAAAAATGTAAAAAAAAAAGTAAAAAAAAGTGCTGAGCAGCTTTAAAAAATTCAATCAAAATAATCTGCTCTTTGGAAAGGTGGCGGCTGACAGTAATTGGAAAATACTGTCTGACTCATTTATTAAAGTGAGATTCAGAGTCAATTGATTTAATAACCATTAGAATATTCTATTAAGGATATAATAGGTTGGCACAGCCCTATTTTTTATTAAGAGTTATAGGTAAGAAATAAGCAATGCTATGGAATTTTAGACAACTGCTGTATGGATTATACTAAAAATATGGCTTGCAAAATAGGTATAAAAGCAGCAAGTATCAGGAGGAGGAATAGGAAAGTACATTACAGTGCAAATGAGTTAGCTGAAGGATGAAAAAGAAATGAACCTTTAATATAAAGCCTGCACTTTTCCAAATCTAACAGAAAACTATGCACTGCATTCCCTGGTGTGGTACATCGTAAAACAAGTCAACACCTCCTTCACATTATGGGCCCAACAACGCCATGAGGAAGGCAAGAACAAAGTACCCACTGTACAGCACAGAACTGGTGCTTACTGTTGCCTTACGTGGCTGGGACATGAGCTTGGACATGCTTAAGGCCTCAGAAGATGGATGGGAATGGTTTACACACTGCTTGTAGTCAAATGAGTTTGATGCATGCAGAATTTCTGCATAAGTAAATTGCTTTCCATTTGTAATCTTTATTCAGATAGTGGGAAAATGTAAACATGAATCAATCCCAAATAAATGCATTTAATATTCATATAAATGTTTAATATTTACACAAATATTAAATGTTTCAATGCAGGCAGGTAGATTTTAATTGAGGTGCAGCCCATTACCTCAGCAACTAACTTGACAACCAGCTATAAAAGCAAATATAATCAGTCTTCGTGCTGAGCATATACTCGTGTTTGGGGATCATCTTGGTGTTGGCTACCCACGTACTGCAGAGTTACTGAGCGACTTGTACAGCAGGCAGGATGCTCCCACTTGCACCTCCCCCAGAGCCAGTTCTCTGGATGACCTGGCCCAATTTGTGTTACCAACTCAAGGCACAACTTCTTCATTTCATAGAAGGCCCTGACATTTCAATATACACTTTAAACAAGTGGAACCCTTTAATCATCCTCTAGACTGTGTGTCCCATGTCTATGCTTCTTGCTCTTCAATAAAAACAAAACTAGAGCAGCTACAGGCAAATGCTCACTGGCTGACTTACATGCAGCTGTTAAGTCAGTAACCACTGGGGGCCCTCTTATATTGTCTGATCAACACTGCAGCCATTACCCAGCACCAATTTGTAACAGTTTATAAGTAACTCTTTCTCTTATTCACCCTTGAGATTGTCCAGAAGGGTCCTTGTG
Organism: Thryothorus ludovicianus; assembly: GCA_013397245.1. Classification (NCBI taxonomy): domain Eukaryota; kingdom Metazoa; phylum Chordata; class Aves; order Passeriformes; family Certhiidae; genus Thryothorus; species Thryothorus ludovicianus. The sequence goes on from VZTB01002447.1 coordinate 322,000, forward strand.
CCTTCTACTCTGAATAAATCTATAGGCAAAGGTCCTAGGATGATGATGTCCTCCTGGCAAATCATCACGACACTGGGCCTATGCTCAAATGCATCTGCTAAAAATTCATGTAAAATCTGCCCTCCACATACAACACAGGAATGAAATGGCCTGCAGGCCCTGTATTTTTTTTTTTTTTTAGGTGTAAAACATGCACGGCTCCCACATTCAATGTGTTTTCTTTGTAATTTTTTTTACCAAGCAAACCATGCCCCTAAACCAATTTCTCCTTCTTCACATTGCTTTCACTCTTCCCTGAGCTAATTCTGCCGCACACATTTATAATCCAGAGATCTGAGGAGTAAGGAAGCACTGCCATGGATGACAGCTAACCCCTCGGCTACAACATCTCACACAGAAAACCGGGGAAGGACAAAAACACCACACAACACTAATTTCTAGAGTGTACATCCATCCTTGCTTCCTAGCTTATAGTGCTGCGCTTTCTTGCATGTTTCAAATTCTCCTGGCCAAACACCTACACAATCATCAGCCTTTGTGCCACTTCAGACAACTGTATTCCTGCTCAAAATTTGGTATTAGGGTCTATTGTGGCAAGTATGGGCATGACATGTACCTTCACATGCTAAAGAACAAATAACAGCTCTTCCAAGACTGGAAGCTGAAATGGAAGAGTACCTGAAGTCCCCAGCACCCCATTCATAATTTAATCAAAATTCCCTGATTATACTAGTGCTTCTGCCATTTTCAATTCCTCAAACATTATCACAACCCCTCAAATGAGAAACATGATCCACCACAGTGTTAATTTTGGAAGCTGACATGAAAAGTATGGGAATATAGTGATAAAAGAGGAGACGGTAAAGGCAAAGCATACAGCTGGAATTTGCAGCAGGAAGAAGAATACAGCTGGAATTTATAGCTGTGACAACAACCTGTAGTAGAAAAACATTTTTTTGTTAAAGTCCTAACTAATGATTCAATCCTGACAGGACAGTTTGAAGGATTGGATGGAAAGACAGAAGTACACCTGTGTTTCTCCCAGACTGTCCAAGGCAAGTCACCACATGTTAGGAAACAGGAAGGCAGGGGAAGAAAATACCCTCCTTCCTCACCTGTCCTCTAGGCATAGTTACCCTGCACACCTTTCCTCTTGTGCCACATGCTCATGTAGATGTCTGCATGCTGGTCTGTGTTTATCCTTAATATCACTTTTAACCAAAATCATGATGTTAGCGGAAGAAACTCAAAACATCAGGCTGCACCCCAAGCAATATCTTTCCCCTTGCTTTTTTTTTTCAGTTCAAAATGATTTTTAGGCAAGACTCTACCCATACCAAGGAAAGATGGTAGACAAGATCCTAAACTCTTGAGTCACTAACAGCTGTAGCCTCTCAAGGGGAGGGTAGGGACAGGCTATGACACTGCCTTGAAGGACACTGGCCCTTAGCAGCAGGGAGAGGATGGGACCTGCACTGTGCAGCTGAGGCTAGGGCACGCTGACTCCCAGCAGCTCTGGGTAGGAAGCTTTATTCAACAAGAAGGAAATAAATCCCACAGCCTTCTTCAGTGTACTGCTAAAGCTACAGTAAAAAGGGTGCTGATTGATGGAGTGACAAAGAGCTGGGATCCACCTCCTCAATTAAAGCAAAAGTTCATCTCTCCAGGGATAGATTTTGAAATTAGATCTGCTTAAGGGAAAGCCAGTCTACTGCATCTTTCATTCCACTGTATTTTTCTCTGAAGCAAGGGATGCATTTCACTTCACCAACTGTTCACTTTTTTGCTTGGTTGCACTCACTTTGGCTGCTTGTAAGTGAACTCTTCTTACCACATGTGCCTTGTATGTGCTATTAAAGCCACAAATTGTCTGGCTTCAGTGAGGCTGGATGAAAATAAAAGAAGGGCAACTGGCAAAGTCTATTTCTTAATAAGTGTCATGTATTCAGCTCAAGTAAGAACGATTTAAATACAGCAAGTCCCCTCTCCATCAAACAACAGCATTTTCTGGGCAACTGGCTAGCAGGAGAGAGTTCAGGAATTCTGCAACAGTGTTAGTCACCAACTGATGGGACATGCATAATTTGCTACTCCCTGTCTGTAACTGCACCAGAAAAAGGTATTAAAACTCGTTCAGAGAAAAGATCTGTGTTGCATCACATAGCTAGACACGTTACAAGGTTACACTCCATCACTGCAATAAAATCCCATGTGATGGAGCTTATTTTGGAAACAGTTTTACCATGGGATATAAAAAGAAATTTAAACCAGTAGGAATAAGCTGAGTGGTATGAGTTATTTGTAGACATATGATCCAGCTCAACGTTTACCTTTTCAAATAGTGCTTAGTGAGCACTGATTAAAAACTTGGTGATTGATCCTTCAAATGCTGGCATAACTAGCAGGCCTCCCATCCTTCTAGACTCCTGCCTAGGCTTTTTGTGTGACTAAATTCTACTGAAGTGCAAAGGTTAAGCCCTCCATCCTTTCACTACACAGTGAAATACAGATTATTATTTACAGATAAAGAAACCATACCTCAAAGCTGCATCCCAAATAGAGAATGAAAACTCTCTTACTAAATTACAGTGGTGGAAGAATCAGACCCTGCTTCACCTGCTAACTATTATGAATACAATATTAGAATTAAGGTTGGAATCGAGTTTTTCTCTCTTCCCTTCTGTAAGCTAAGAGCCTATTTCCAGGAAAAAACTTTTGGACCAAATCTTCTTTAGTAAGAAGGTACTTTAGTAAAGTCAAATTGCAATTTGAATGGCTCAGAGGTTGCCTGAGCTAAGTAGATATTAATGATGTAATCAAACTATAGGGGGAAAAAAAATAGAAGTATCACATTTGTATTCAAAAGAACTAAGCACAGTAAAAACATAAGTAAAAACCTTTTGCTTTTTTATTAATTCAATTAAAAGAAATTCAATCTCAGTATTTTTATTCACTGTGTAAGCGACAGTTTTATTTTCTTGTTCTTACTTTCTGACCGGAGAACCAGCTTTCTCTGTTATTTGTTGTTACATGCCTGCTAGTGGTGCCCACTCATCTGAGTCTTCTGGAAGACACTGGTCAAAGCACAGGTATATCTACTTCTAAGTTTTGCACAGAGAAAACACGAATTTTTAAGGTAGGGGAGTACATTTCATGTTGCATAAACTAAGTTCAAGCTGTTCTAAATTTAGTGGTACTGGGAAAACATCTCACATGGAGACAAAGTGTCAATATTAATTCTACACTAAGTGGACCAGCAGTAGAAATTATGTTTTGTACACAAGTTTCATCAGATATTTCTTTTATTCTGAGTATATGAAAGGGGTCAGAGTTGCCTTCTTTCTTTTGGTATGAAGCTATTAGATGTCTGGAAGATAGTCTCTGAATGATGAAATGCTGTTTATCTACAAAGAATTGCCTGCTTATTCTTAAAAGATAGGGAGGAAAAAAGAAAAATGGAAAAAAAGAGTAGGATAGGATAGGGCTTTACTGTAATATTGGATATTTGACCCGAGAACATCAGGAAATAACAGTTCTTTTCATATTTCCTAATACATCAGATTGTATTGATATTTTGTTTTCCAAATCTTAATGCTATTATATCAGTCAAATATTATTTGGCATCTTTTACATAGGCATCACCTAGGCATCGTAGACATTTGGCATCACCTTTTACATAGGTGAAAGATACTTGGCTGCTGTGATTTTGATCCAGCTCTTCAACTCATTTAGGTGTGTATCAACTTTTTGCGTTCTTTCCCCCTTGCCTCCATTTCCTCATCCCCAGGCTCCAGAAAAAATACGGAGGAAGAAGAAGGTCAGGCTGTGAAGGCCCTCAGGTCTATGCTGATAACTGGGCATTTAATTAGATTATTTTCACGTGAGCAAACTGCTTTGCTAGGGGAGAATTCCTCATACAGCAATGTATTAAAATGATAAAGCTCAATCTAATATAAAGAATTATGTATATTGCTCATCTGATTTAGTTTGCTGTTTTATTTAGGAAAGCACGAGAAAGCTCAATTTTAATTTGAGCTAACCTTTCCCTATGTCTCTCTTTGATTCTGCTATAAAGCAAACAAGCAGCTTTGAGCTCACATATCAAAAAAGGACCAGACTTCATTCTAAACCTGCTCCACTCTCCTTACCACTTTCTCTGCTGGTACTAAGACTTCACACTGAGCTGAACAAACAGCTTTTGGAATTTTTATATTGAAAGTTCTTCATTTGTGGATAAGAGAATAATGAGGGCCAATTAGTTATTCTTTCTCTGTTATGTCTTTGGGGGTTGGCTTTATTTTCCCAAATTCTAAATGCAGTTAACGGATTTATTCCAACTCTTGATCAAACCTAGTTCCTCACTGAAGCAAAGACACCATTTCCCACCATGCTAGCCATTGAGGGGTGGTGCCTAAGAGCACAGCCCCTCCTCCAGTGAACTTTGATGTAACAGAACAGCAAAGTTCTGAACTTCAAATGATACGGGAAAAAGAGGAAGAACGTCGGAATAGAAGAAGTAGAGAAGTGTTGGCTAAAAAGAGATGTATCAGACAGGTAGTGATTGGTTGGGGAAGGAGAGCAGATGTAGTAGCAACAACAAACAAAAAAAAAAAAGGTAGCCTGAAAAGACGGATGGAGCTGAAGAAGTGGTGAGCAGAAGAGGGATGAGGGCATGAGACCTGTGTGAAAAGACACAGCAAAGTCTCAATTTAACCCTCACTTGAAGTTCACTGAAGAAATGCAGAGTAGCATACATTTCCAGGCAGAGTTTGGGTAATTTAGCTCAGTTCCTACGGCAATAACAATAGATGTATTTTTACATCCAAATGTCTCAAGCCAACCAAGTTACTGCTATATCATTAGCAACAATAAACAATAAAAAAGAACAGGAGGTTACAAATATCAAACACCAAAGTAGGGAAAAAAATACAGGACCATTACGAGAAAAATAAAAGTATAGGCTGTCAGGTCAGTATATAGCCTCTCCAGATAAAAGTTATAGAGCTGGAGAAAAATGTAGCCTGACATTAAATGACTATGAGGTGATTAACATCAGTGAGAAACCAAAATACATTTGTAAAGCTCTGAGGAAATCTGAGATGTGGTATGAAAAACATGCCTGTAACAGCAAGAGATAGGTGGCTGACCACTGTAAGACATTAGCCTTTTACTAAGACATACTCTAATAAATAACTGACAAGACTGCATTTGCTGGCTGAAATAGTCTCCAAAAGGTCCACTGAGTTTTCACAGTAGTTCTTTTAAACAAGAAGAGGTAGGAAAAAACCAGAGGAACTCAGGAAGAAAGGGAGGAAGACCCAGTCCAACCCTACATGTAGCGCTGTGTGTACATGCACAAGGTGCCTTACAGTCACTGAACCAAATTTATTTAAGCAATGTGCTGCAGAATGAGTAGAACGGGTTAAAAACTATGAGATTTAACTGAGTGTATGGCTGGAAGTGTGCACTGGGCAGTTTCCCCTCAGAGGGTTTCTCTGGAATGAGGAAACTGAGTATTTCAATTTTTTTTTTAAATGAAGACTGAGATTTTGATGCAGCACTGTCATTTCAGAGACTCAGGTTGAAGAAGTACGAACATTGTGAGACTTGCGATCAAATTGTGAAACTGTGAAACCTAATTTACCCAAATGAAATGGGGGACACAAAATTAATTCAGATAAATGAGGATTTTGAATAAGCAAGGGACTATTTAGTGCTTTTAACACACATCCAGGGACATAACCTCATTACAGATCAGGAGTGTTGTGCTGTGAGTTTGTGTCAGAGTGGAAGTGTCACTGACACAACAAATAAAACCAAAAATATCCTACTCCCTGATCGCTTATTTTGTGTTTCCATACACACGCTACACGAGCCTGAAGAATAATTAACACTGCTGAGAAGAAGCAGCAACAGTGGATGAGTCTCACTACAGCAGACCTCTCATCATAGCAGAAATACAAATGTACTAGTTATCGTAACTGTGTTATGTTAAGTAGACCTTTGCCCCACATTATTGTAAGTTAGAGGAGGGAAAAGGGAAAAGGAAGATGATATCAGCATTCTTGATGATATTTTATTTATCTGCACATACTGTTGACACAGTTGAAGAATAAGCAGAAGAATGGAAGGAGACACACAAAACACTCGCAGACACAGATTTTTTTTTTTTTAACATTTTGTCAGGGACAAAAAGACTGCCAGTGAAACAGCCATTCCTTTTGCAGAGCAATCTCAGGCATTAAAGCGCACAAAAAAAGGAAAAATAATTGGAAGTATTTCTACATCTATCTTGTAAAGATGTTTATAAAGCTTATAAAGATTTTGTGGATGTTTTTGTTGTGGGTAAATTTTAATTTCTTAACTTTATGAAACAATTTGACCGAGATCTGAGCATGTTCATTTACGCTATCATTTAAATATTGTATACCCTGACTTTATTACTTTTTTTAATAAAGACCAGCTCTACAGGATTTTTTTTCTATCATCAATCTCTTAATGATATTAAGAAATAAAAGCATTTCTTAATAGAGTGGCACTAGATATGCATTTAACTTGCCTTGTTTTTTTTGTGTTGTCTTTTTTTAAAGCTGGAGGGCCATCATTTGGAAACCCTGATGCTGTTTAAAACAAAGCATCTTCATCAGAAACCTCACAGGCAGCAAGTTTCTCTACTTACTTGGCATGTTATGCTTACTTGTCAGTCTTTCTCCAAACAAAGTGGGGAAAACAAGCATATGAGATGCAAAGATGTAAAGCAGATAGAATATATCCCCCAGCCTCTTCAATCGCTTCCTTCACCTCACTTGAGAAGCAATTTTAAATGTATTAAACCTGGAGGTGAGCAGAGGGATTTAACACTAGGCAGGATTTGAACAACTGAAAATAAGGTCAAGGAGGAATATTACCCCTCCAGTCATATTTGGAAAAACAGGGGTATTTTAGAAGTAAAAAAACCCAAAAAAAAACAACAGGGCAAACTCACCTGCTGTGCTCTGCATCTCTCTGACCAGCAAGAGCCCACAGTTAGATTTTGAAATGCATTTTGCTACACGAAGCATGCAGATTTGATCCCGTGACACTTTCACAAATAAGCAACATATCTTGTTGATGTTCATTTCTGTTTGATTGCTGGACTTGATAAATGACATGGCAGCAGAGAAGAAGAAAAATTGCTGTGTTAAATCCTTGAAAATTATACAGCAGAAAAGGTGGGCAGTCTCTGTAGTTCAGCTGGGCACCAGAAGGCAAAGATCAGAGCTGGAAATAATACCTGACGAGGAATGCCCGCAGAGCAGCAAGGAAACCAAGGTGGGACAGCTGAACTGAAAGCCATATTTGAGGGCCATCTATCCACTACCTTGTCTTTCCAACATTTTATCTGTGTGACTGACACACCCTTTCTCTCCCCTCACCCCAAAAAGATTAAAAGACAACAAGCCGGGTATGAGGAGGGAAAAAGCAACTTGAAATTGAGTTATAGCAAACAGAAAGTTGGCTGATATATCAAACTACCATAATTTCTCAGAAAAGAAACCACTCTGAAGGTCTCAGTAAAAAAGTGACAATAGCAGGAAAAGTCCAAATTAAAGTAGTCTCTTTGCCCTTAATTCACTCTGTTGGTAACATATTACCTCATGTATAAGTGCATTATCACTGAATGACACATTCTGTGCCCTCTGTGCCTGAATCAAAATCCCGTCACATCATGGCAAGTCAAATATGCCTGCCAAACAACAGGTATCACTGTTAATTCCATGAGAGGCCCTCATGAAACAAGTGCAATGTTGCATGGCCAAAGTTTCAGTGATATCTCTTCCCAGCAGTGCAAAACAAATCAGTGTTGGAAGAGAAGAGTTTGCCTGCAATCCTGAACATGTGTTTGTCTTTGAGTTAGAGAAAGAGCAGAGAGTTGGCTAACACTGCAATGGTTTCAAGCATGGGGGAAATGTAATATGATGCAACCCTCTTACAGGGTTCATGCAACAAGAAACAAATGTCCTCCCATAGGTCATTTTACCTCTGATAATAAGAAGAGTGCATATGGAGGGTTGACTGATTTCGGCCAAGTAAACACCAATGGAGCACACAGCCTTCTGTGTTGAGTAAGATGCATGTTTTGCAGTGTGTTTTTTAAGATGTCACATGAATGATACATGCAATAGCAGCTTGATTTCTCAAACCTAGTGACTGCCATTGGAAGCCGGGTGTCCATTTGTATTTACACACCATTCTTAAGGATAAGCAGCGCCCTTTTTGCCCCTCTGTTTCCTGCTCATGCATGTCATTCCCCCAAGCCCCCTCACTGCTTTCACCCAAATACAAATAAAAAGGAAAATCTGCTTCATTACATTTGCTAGCATTAATTGATGTTTAAAAAAGTCTGTTAAAAATAAAGCCCAGCAGTGACATTTTTCTCTGCTAAAGCACGATAGCAGCACATTACAAACATTACAAAAAGGTCCCCTGGTAGGATTGTGAAGTTTCACTCTGGCAGTAAAATGCATCTACTGTATGTTCCCTGATTTTTTTTTTGTTTGTTTTATTATTTTTTTTTGTTTTTTTTAAATGCAGGATAGGTCATAAATGCAGATAAAACTCCCTCTCTCAGCAGCAGGGTTGCAATAGTGGATCAGAGAACTTGATGGACACAGTGTATTTTTAGCTTTTGTTTTACCCCGGTCAAATAAATGACCCTGTTTACTGGTGGCAATGACGCTCACAGCTATTCAATCCCAGCTTGACATTTTCCCTATGGCTGCACCTCTCTTGCTTTTGCATGAGTTGGGTGGTTCTGAAGGATGCAACACTTCGTGCCCAGAGGTCCTTTTGACATTTTAGAACAATGCATTTATCAGGTTGCTGGTCTCCTGAGGTACAACCGGAGCAGCAGAAAAACTAAGGAACCACAGAACCCAGCCCACAACACCCATTCTCCAAGAAATCTCTCCCTATGCCAGCTGACATAGTGGTTTCTGGGAAAACAGTCTCAAGCCAAGTAAAAGACTGCATTGCTTTCAGGGAAGGTGAGTACAGATGCTAAATTAGGCCTGGCAGGGTTGCAAAAGTGGGGAGAAATAGAAACAAAGGGGTCAATTGTTTTCATGTCTCTGGTGTTGCCTACCAGGATAAATATAGCCTCTCTTCTCTTGCCTTTCTCTGTACTCAGGGCTTTGTAAAATGGCCTGAGAATCTGCAGAATCAGGCCCCTAATCCTGCTGCTTGCATAAGCTTTGCCAAAACCTTAATGTCCAGTCCCTTGAATCTTCTTAAAAATGTACTTTTCCAGACCATCTGAAGATGTCTGAGAGCAAAGGTGATGTGGGCAAGTAGGTGATTCTCTGGTTGCAACCTATCTGAATTTGAAGAAATGAGAAGAAAAGCAGAATATACTGTCACCTGGCCCTTTTACCCACTCCCCACAGCTCACACTATATTCCAGGTGGGTGGCCCTAGCCCAGAGAACCTCACTGTGGGAGGACAAGCAGCCAGAAAAGAATGTGACTGGGAATACTGAATAAGGTGCATGTATTTGTGCCCTTTTTTCTGAAACAAATAGTCACTCCAGGCAAGCATGGCAGAACTTAGATGTTGAAGAGGACACAAAACTGGACAAGGTAGAGCTGTGCAGGGGTCCTGACAGCATTTCTTCAAAGCACAAGAGCCCTGTGACAAAAGATAATGGGACATTGGCTTTGACTCCAGAAATAGGTGTTCAAAGCTGTGAGCTTTAGAAGAGCACAGAGGTAGGGATAAAGGAATCTCAACAAGGGAGCATAAGCAGGGTTAGATAGAAATCTTTGAAAATGATCACAGGATGCTTACACTTGATAAAGGGATAAAAGTAACACAAATAAATGTAAATAAATCACATTAAATCAGTATCCAAAACTAGCTTGGTGGCTGCAGTTGTCTAGTCTGAGGAAAAACAGTGTAGTTAAAGTGAAATATAACTTGGCTTCTAATGAGAGTACTGGCTGTAGAGGTGGAAAGAAATGGCGAGATCTTTGAGATGATGAGAAGGAAAAAGCAGTGGGATTTAGAGACGGGAATGGGTGGATTAACGGAGCAAAAAGGAGCCAAAAATAACAGGGTAGGAATATTGAGAGAGAACATTACTGACAGGTGTCTGCTAGTTATAATTATGTATCTCTTCTAATGCCAGTGTTATATTAGACTCTATCTTAACACGTATTATTTTTGTCTTTGAAGCTCCTAATCAAAAGAGAAGAAGAAATACTTTCTGTCTTTTACAGGACTTAACAATCAAGCAGTGAATGAAGTATGCTGCAGAGAGAGAATCTGTAAAAACAGCAATACGAATATGTGTGTATTAATAAAAGATACATGCATGTGCATTTCAAATTGCTTATAGAAATGATGCTTGAACTGCTACTTAAGCAGGATTACTCCAGAAACCATAGCTGGAGCAAGTCTCTAATATCAACTTGAATGAGGAGGAGTAGGCATTTTTTCCCCTGATCCAAGCCTAATGGGGCTGCATAGGAGAAGAAGAGTTGATTTTATGTGAAGCTGTTGAATAGTTTTTTTGTAGGAGGCTGCAGTCAGCTTGGTTGTTGTGTTTTACCAGCAAAATAACTGCAGCTGCAACCAGCTACAATTAGGTATTTAGCAATGTGTTAACAGGTAGCTATGCACACAAAAATGAAATCCAGTCAAGGCAAGCTGAACTTTGATCCTCAACCTATCTTTTACAAAGCAGCACCAAGGGACTATGTTTTCTTCTTAGCAGCTTTCACACTGATACTATCACAACAATTAGTGCTTTTGAGATATGCTGGTGGGATTGACAGCTGGCTGATGACACAGCACAGCCTGGAGACTGCCATTAGATCATCACTATTGACAGATTATCTGCTTACTCCTCACTAGCGAAAAGTTATTCTGTCTTTTGGCAATTGCAACTTAATTTTTTTTTTTTTAATGGAAATGCAATTTTGTTTTATTCACACCTAAACTGATAACACAACTGCCCCCAAAATGTGTTTCACGTGGGGCAATCCCTATGTTTTACTGCCATCATTAGAGACACCTTGCAAATATTTTTAAGGCAGATTTTCTCACCAGCATGTGAAAAAAATGCTGGAAGAGAATTTTCATTAATTCTTTTAAATGCTGTGTAAACTGTGAAAAAGTGAGTGTGTGCATACATAAGCATAGATGTGTATTTGTCTCCAGGTCAAATTTACAAATCTAATCTAAGTTGCAGAGAACTATGGTAAAGACCAGTAACTGTCATAGAGGGAGACCATCCCAGCTGAACAGAAGAAGATGAACACAAGTTACTCAGGATTAAAAACAAGCATACCATTCTGCATGCACCAGAAAGTAAGAAATAGTTGCTTTCCCTGGATTTGGGTTTACCAGTTGATCGACTGTGTCCAAGAATGTACATGCATGGGTCTCTCCTAGGTCCAATTTTTCCATTCTCTTCTACAGAATCTGTAACTTAGGAGGGGCTGAATCACAGGACATAATTTTTCCTGTCTGGGAACATTTTACAGATTATTGTCTTCCACTCAGCAGCATTCTTCCAAACTCTAGAAGTACAGCTGTCTTTGAGCCCTCTCTCCTTCTGTGACATGAACAAACAGGGAAGACTGACACTCAGACAAGTACTGTGGCCATGTGACTGCTGCATAATGTGGTACCCTGAAGAGACCGGGCTTCATACATCCTCTGAGCTTTCCGGCTTTAATAGTAACATAAACAACAGCATTATAAATATATATAATTCAGTTACTTATCACTTTGAGTTAGGTGGGGAAGAAAAAACCTCTGCTCTCCCAGATTCCCCAAGATGTCCCTCTATTGCCGCCTGCTACAAGTCCCAGACAGTGCTGAGTAATCTGGCTGATCCCAGCTGATCCCAGCACTCCTCCCCATGCCTCACTTCACAGGGGAAGAAAAAATTCCAAACAGCCTGGTTGACATGCTTTGAGCTCACCTGCATAAGGCTTGGGATATGAAGTCACTGTTTGCAGGCCAGCATGCAGTTATTTACCAAGCAAGACAAGTGTCATTTCCTTTCAAAGTGAGCACTCAGTGTCTTTGCAAGCGTTCGGGGCAGGGCTGCTTTCTGCACATCTCTGTGTGTTATTGTGGTGCTGGTACTGGACTCCACATAAAACTGAACTAAATTCCCTGAGTGCTGGTTTGGTTTTCTCTACCAATACAATAAAGGAAGCCAAACCATGGGCTTCTTCCTGCATGCTCCACAGTGCCTCATGATCACACTGAGCTCCCAATGGATACCCAGCGTCTCACACCTGGCTCTGACACCCTGCTGAACGAGGTCCTCACAGCAGACTTCTGACTGACCCTCTTGCTTTCCAGGACCTTAGAACGGGGCATTCCATGACAGAATAGCTATCAAAACACTAAAAAGACAGAAGCCTAAAGCAGTAAAATGTTAAATCCAAACAAGCCATGGACACTGGCCTCTGCTATCAGTTATGGATATGAGGCAGTTTCATGATAATGCCTTGAGTAAAATCCCTTCAGTAGAATGAGACACTTCTTTCTGTGGGGAGTGGGCAGTGAGCCAGAAAATGGCTAATGACTTCCAAAAGTATAAAAACAAAAAAATGTCTGTCTATCCATCTATCTATCTATCTGGATAAAGAAAAGACTAATGCTTTCTAATCTGGGGAAAATATCTCATGGAAGACCGCAGACAGTAGCTAGGGGCCTCTGATTGATGGCTCTTGGGTCTTCTCCGTACCTTTGATCTGCATTATAAAATGTTAATGTCCACCATGTCAGGACTTGTTACATAAACATACCCTTTCTCTAACTGCTCAGTCCTGCCCGTTGCAGCTTCCATTCATATCATCCATTTATATTTAAATGCTGACTTGGAGCTTATACCCAGAAGCACTGACATTTTTTAACAGGAGCAGCTAAACTAGGGTAAACTGCTAAATATAATTTATTGATGATAAAGAGCTTGGTTCAGATTAAATTCCAGCAATTTAATAATGAACACATTCACATCCTGCATCCGGAATATGTATATGTATGTGTTTTCCCCTCCTCATTTAACTGGGAGAAGGGGGTCTCGGAATCTGTGATTTCCTGTTGATTAGATGTGAAGCAACCACAAGCACATATTTTTGATATCTCTATTAACAGACTGTTCATGTCTAACTGCAAAACTTGGTTGCACTTCTCTCAACATCTTTGCCCAAGACAGACCAGTAAACACAATTCCTCTCTCTATAATTAGCCTTTTCTCTAAGGGCCCTGAAGTAAGTCTGCATGCCGTAGATTTAATATCCAGTGCTATATCCATATGTGCTGCCCTTGCCTGGTCCCAGAGCATATAAACTCCCCTATTAGCAGCCTTGACTGCTTAATTATGCAGATTTTTTTTGTACCCGCCTGCCTGTAAAATTACTGTGTCTAACCTTTTTTTTCTCCCTCCTCTTTGCACCATGCTGGCCATTCTAATGAAATCGGCATAGGGGAAAGGGCCTGATTTGCAGTTATGGAGGCTGGATCGTACTGGCAATCTGTCCTTAGTGGGAGTTACAAAAGAAGTCAAATGCCTTCATCTGGTTCTCCCCTCTCATCCCCAAGGTGATTGAGTTCACTTCCTGATGCTTCCCAAGTTTTCCTCGGGCTGTCCAATCAGCGCATCCACCAGGGAGCCCAGCCTAGCTTGCAACAGTCTCCGTATCTAGTTACAGCCCCACCAGGGACAGTCAACTATCCACCCCCAAGCCTTCAGATGAAAACCTTTTCTAACAAGGCCGCCCAGCGCCAATGAAATAACACACATCTGCATATCCACTGGGTCCCATGTTTCTTGTGCTCATGGATTATGTATCTTGCAGCCTCTAATAAAGAAATGCAGTTCTTTGTTTAATGTTTATCTTGTGCTTGTTAAGCAAATGCTAATGTTGTATCAGAATGCTTTAGTGCTATTTGGGTTTTTGGTGATTTACTACAAGACAATCTGCTGTGAAGTAAATTTAGAGAGGAGGGGGAAGGCAAAAAAAAATAACATTCCGGCTTAGAGGGAGTGAGAGAGAGAGAGAATGGTTTGACAGAGAAGGAGCAAGAGGCAGAGGAAAAGACGGAGAGCGCAACAGCTCCCGGTACGACTTCCCTAACCCCTGGCTGACATGCCCACTTCATCACTAGCCAGTCCGATACCTGGAGGTACAGAATCAACCCGCTATGATTTCCAAAAGGGATGAGATGATAACTTCCCCTTCAGTGATAAGGTAAACAGTGTCCTGAAGGGTAAACAAAAAATAAAAAAAGCCCCTTTTGTTGTCTGCCTTTGTGCCCTGATGGTTAGCACTGTGCTGTGTTATTCACAGACCACAGGGAAGCTCTGGATTTAATTGTTCATGCCTGGCTCTGCTAGAAATAGGCAGAAGAGAATATGAGGTATTCAGCACCCCCTTCTTCAAATAATTTTTTCTTCCCTCCCCCCTTAGGGAGGAGAAGAGAGGAGATTTGGAAGCTGATGAACAAATGAATGTCCTCTATTTACCCTTTGGCAAGACAGAATATAGACATCCACAGTGCTAAGTGCTCCTGTTAACTCTCCACTCAATTCCTTCAACACTGTTTTGAAAGAAGATGTAAGTTCTGGAATTCTATTTATTTTTCTTCTACAAATGAATCAGTGTCAATAAAATGCAGCTCTCCAAAAGGAGGAGACTTGAGTGCTAACTAGAAACACGGCTGTCCACATACCCCCCTTCCACGCCACAACACACATTTTAGCCACCAGCCTTTGTCACAAAATCAGTTGATTTTAAAGTCTGCATGAAATAAGGTTGTGCAAGGTTCCCTGGGTCAAACCAGAATTACAGCTTAAAACAATTTTGTAGATGAACAATTCTATACCTTCAACATGAGGGAAGGCCCAAGGGTACTGATAAATTTCAGTATGGAGATGTCTTCTGGAATCACAGTAAGGTAGTAAACTACTGTTTATTCCCTTTGCACACATATGCCTTCTGAGCATGAATATCCCATGTTCTACACTGCTGTTCTCTGAATATACCCTGTACCCTGCTGTCCAAGAGTGTGATGGTACATGAATGCATCAAAGTGCTACACCTACAGATGTATACAATTACTAATTGCAAACACGCAACATTTTCAAATCTTGCAGTGTTTATTCTGGCACTAGAGTAAGCTGGTGCTCAGTTTTCTGGACTGAGAACAATGGGCAATGAAAGTCTTCAATATAAAAGAATGAAAAGTATGAGAAAGAGTGAGGTGAAATTATGTGATTTTTTTGCTTGACCTCTTTTTATGTGACTTGATTTTTATTTCAGTAGTAAGAGGGACTTCATTCTGTGAACCCATTCAAACCTCTGTGCTACCTGCTGCAATTGCTGACAAAATGTGCCTCTTCATAAATACCAGTTGGATATTTTGGTGCTATTTATTGAGAAGGAGCTGAATTCTCATTTTGAACCTAAAATCTATTATCATCATCAAGTAGATTAATCTAAGATCATATTTGCTCCATTAAAGTGGAGGAATCTGTCTCCCATTAGCTAGTGCAGCACTAAGTGGCATAAGAACACAAGCAAGCATTCTGTATTTTTCTTCCACTGCCTTCTCCTTTCCCTGCTTTTCTTCATCCAAATGGAATAAATTTTCATCTAAATGGTATATTTAATTTTTTTGTATTTGGGGTGTTACTATACAAAGCCATTGTAAGCTCCACACACTCTGCTAATGCGCCATTTATTACCAGACACAATTCAAGGTCTTGACTGTAATCTTTTAAAGCCCCTAATGACCTAGGCTTGGGCAGCATTTGAGACTTTCTCTCCATGTAGAGTTCACCAAGAAAATTGAGCTCAATAGGAACAGCAAACCTGACAGTGTTCCCATTTAAATCCTTCAGAGCAAGAGAGCTTCTCCATAAGCTGACTGTAGAATTCGTATCTGACCTGCTGACTTCAGCCAACTATATACAACAGCATCATCTCCACGAACTGGCTGCATGGAAACCCTGTCAGAGACTTCATCTCCCTCCTGCAGTCTCCATCAAAGCTACCTTTGGTAATCACTACAGCTGAGAACACTGCTCAGCATAAACTAAGAAAGAGGCTCAAGGACACAATCAGTCTGTGGTGTATATGCTTGGCCTTAAACACTGGAAATCTTCACTTTCCAGCCTGCATTTTATGAAGAATGGCCATTATAAATAGGAGGCTTGACCTAGTGACTAGGATTTGTGTACAGGTCACCTTATTGCAATGGTGAAGTCATCTTCACTAACCAGTCTGTGTTCTTCCAGTTTCCACACCAACAGATTCTTATTAGACATCACTAATGCACATGTCCCTGACAGCCTGAAGCTCCCCTTGTATAGCCAGCCGTGCTTTTTATCTGTGTGGTGTGATAGCAGCAGATATAGAGCAGGAGATGTGAGATGCTCCTTTGTTACATGTCAACAAGCCCTGCTTTTTTTTTTGGCTTTTTTTTTTTTTTTAAGCATCTGAGAGCTGTACAGATATTTTCCAGAAGCATTTAAAAAGCATCTCTTAAAAGTCGAAATTGAGTGCTATGGATCTAAGCAGGAAAACTGCATAGGTATCAAACCACAGTAGTGATGAAGCTATATCCAAAATACCCCTAAGTACCTGCTTGTCTATTTTGTCTTGACAGATCATATCATAGAATCATTGAAAATAGAGTTGGAAGGGACCTTAAAAGGTCATCTAGAGCATCCCCCTGCCTTAAGGCAGGATCAGCTATGCTGTACAATTTAAATGACCTCAAACTAACGAAGCAGAAAGGATGATGGCTAAAATGCCAGTGGATTAAGCCCAGTTCTGAATGTATTGATTACAAGGAAAAGAGCATTTGAAATCTGCTGTAACTGTGCAAGAGTCAAAGAAAACAGGTGGTTAACAAGCTGGTTAATCCAGGTTGTTTGCTGCAGGTGATGGAGTCAAGTGTTTCTGACTGTGAAGAATTATTTTCAGGATCTAGTCAGATCCAGGCAGGTTTCTTGTGGCTGTGCAAGCTCTAAAGGAGATGTAGGGGTGTTTGATAGCTACCTGTCAGAGTCAATTTGCAAGAGTCACCATGAAGTCTGGAGTAATAGTCTCTAAGAATAATGAGTCTTTTCTGCTTGAATTTCAGCCTGTGACGTTACCCAAATTTCTGGAAGTGACAAGACACACACACACAAAGCCTAAGAGTCAAATCCAAGCATCTTCTATGTAAAGAACTGCTGCTTTCTCAATGTAAGATACCAAAGACCTAAATATGATAGAGGAAAGGGAGTTTGGGTCCAAAACTTGCTACCTTTGATATTCTGAGACATTATTGAGGGAGGATTCACAGGGTGATTTCCCCCTCTGACCTGATAGGTTACAAAGGCCTTCACTGTAAGATTCCTCTCTCTCATCAGTGATGTCACACTGCAAAGGTGCAAAGGGAGAACCAGAAAACATGTAAGAACAGCAAGATGAATTCCAGCATATTTAGGTACCAGGGTAGACCTGTAAACTTCCATCTCTTCTGATCAGAACTGGAAAAAGTATTTTACCTAGGCATCTCATAGGTACTGATGAACAGGGCAGAGATGCTAGGCTAAAGCTCCACACAAATAAACCATGATAATTCTGTACTTCAAGTAACAAGAAAAAATATGTGGAAGTATACTGGCAAACAATTATTATGGCTTACCTTCTAAACCTGTTTATTTGGAGAATAATTGTCTGTATTAGCTATTCAGGTAATAGTGACTACTAAAACCTCTTCTCATCACTTTTGCTTAGCGTGAAGACTTATATTTTCAGAAGCATATGAGCTGATAGAGATGCTATCTGCCTTTGCCCCTGGAGGTAAGATATTTGCAGCCATGGGGCTTTCACTGCAGGCCCACACAGTAACTGCAGGTACTGTAGACCATAATCCTTGAAGAATTACAGTGTCTCTCTACTGATTTCGAAGTAAAATTCAGCATGTTGGTTTTAAGCCTTAAAGCTCTAGCTGATTTGAACTAAGACATGGTATTTTTCTTCATAGAAAATGTGACAATTGTGGTCAGAAATGCTCAAGTCACTAGTACTATTCTGGCACAACCAGGTGACTACTAATGCCAGGAGGTTTTATTCAGGGATTTGTAGACCTAGACTTTCTTTTCCAAAAGAGTTAAACAAGACAGGAATCAGGTTGCTCTTGGAAATGTCCTTCTGCAAGAAGGCAACTAGAGGGGTTCATGTGGAAGGTCTGTAGGACAAGCCTCCAACTGGGTAACTCGAGTAATTCTGGAACTGGGAAAGGTTTATGTATTTTTTTTTAATATTTAGTAAACTTTATTCTACTTTTGTGCTATGAAACATGAGAGCAGCACAAAATCAGTTAATTAAAACTGAAATAGTAATGTCAAACTTCAGAATGGCAGAACAGCTTCAAAGGAATCAGTCCTCCCTTATCCACCTCAGTCACATTTACGGCACTGAGGAATCAGCAGATTCCATGACAAGATTCTTCTTGCCGGTTTCTGAAGTGACAGAGACAGTTTGTAGGGTGGGCTAAAGTGAATAGTGCAACGTAAAGGAGAAAACACAATTATTGACCAATCACCTCAAACCCTAAAGTACAAGACACCAGAACTCAATGGTGCAGTGTAAAAGCTGGCTAATGATGGTGCTGGAGCCCCTTTGGTCATACTGACAGTTTCAAAAATGAGGAGACAGTATGCATCAGCAACATTTGTATGAGTATTAATGTCTGTGCATATATTTATAAATGCATCTCCTCTGCTGTCTCAGTTGTTGGCAGATACTTGGAGTACCTGAATGAGATGGGTTTGCAGAGTGTGCCAAAGTGTGGTAGGAGGTACAATATTGTTAGGAGAATATATTGGGTGGCCCATCACGGGTGTTCCAAAGGAGAAATGAGAACAGCTGCAAGCCCTACACCACAATGTTGGAAGCAGAATTTTCTGATGGTAAATTGCAGCAAATGCTACTTCTTTCAGCTGTATAAGAAGCATCAGAGAATGGCAATCAACATTGTGACAGTTCCTTTGTTTTTAGCTGAACATGAAAAAAAACCCAAAACAAACTACAAGCTCACTGCATTATTTGAACTCCTGTTCTTAAAATACACGCTCTCCTGCGCATTTTTCTTCCGGTCTCTGATGGGTCAGTCTTGTGTTTTTTTTCAAATTTAAAAGCCCTATCAAATAAGGGGTTTTTTTCCCCCCTTTCTCCTGAAAGCTAATATTGGGGTTGAGGGCCAAACAATATAATGATGCAGTATTACTTGCATTATTCCTGAAGCTATTTGATTTTGACAAGCCCACATTTGGTAATTAACATGAGAATGCCCCCTTGGGCTGTTCTCCTGTTAGCTAAAATATCTTATAAATTACTGTAATAAAAGGAAAAAGTGAACACACTGCCTGTCAATGTTTCAACTTATCTAGCAGGAAGAGAAGACAATGCCACGATCTGGAAACACGCACATGCCAAATGGATGCATAAATTACACCGTCTATGCCCATCTGAACCAGTCACCTGTCTGTCAGTGAAAAATACACACACAATAGTGTGTAGGAAAAGAAAAGTGCATTTCTATTTGTATGGTATTTCTGTATATGTGGATCAGCATCTCTCCCAGTCCGCAGAGGTATTTCTAGCCCATTACCAGACAGAACAAACTGGAATTTTTTTTTTAGTAGAAGTGGTTGCCAATGTGGAGTGTGTCAGATGGCAGGATTCACCTCTTCACCTGTTCTGTTAGAGGTCATGTCCATGGGGCTGCCTATACTCAATGCCATTGGAAATCCTGCTCCAAATAGTCTGAATGCCCCTGTCTACCGCCAGTTTTGCAAATACACCCTTCTGGTGCTTTGAACTCAGAGGCCGACAGCCCAGCAGCTAGACTTACATGGCAATTTGTGCTGTCCTGTCATCTGTGGTATAATAACATCCTGCAGCAAATATAAAAATCCACTGCTAACATCAAATGTATTCAAAACTGGGCACAAATATAAACCACGCAAAAACACCCTGCATATCCCAATGCAGCAGGCTGGATGCCCTTACACAACCTGTTCAAAATAATGGAATTTGACATGAAAGAAAGTGCCTTGAATAATACTTCCTGGCAGGTACAATATTTTCCTTTATTTATGAATGCAGGTGCTGGCAAAAAAAATAGAAATGAGTGAAGGTTTTTTCCTTAGAAACATATTTTATGGTTTTTTTTCTTCTGATTGTAAAACTCCTAATGCAGAAGAGCAGAGAAACTGGGGGGCAAAGAAGTCTACACCTTATACAGGGCTTGTTTATTCTGTGTATATGGTTGTGAAACTGGTAGCACAGAGGATGAACACACCAGACAAACTGACAAAGAACTCACATGACTACTTAAAGGGTTTACTTCTTTCCAAAAGAAAGCATTAATTAAAAGCACCAAACATCCCAAAATAATCTCTGTGACAACTTATTTTCTAGGCTGTTTTGATCAAAGATTTGCCACCTTCACTAATATAAAGTACCAGATTGCTGCAAGAGCAATAGTTTTTGAGTTCGATCCTTGAGGACCCTTTTTATTTTCCTGTTAAAGGCCTTGCAAAATCAATGCCTATAAATCGTAGACTTATTGATAAAAATTCTGGGGCATGCAACTGAATGTAGATCAAAAAATGCCTGTGTTTAATCCATTGCAGACATAATTTGCTACTATTGCTGAATTTTAAAAGGATCTGATCCAAAGCAATGTCACGTTCCCAGCTCTGTGCCATAGCCTACTGACATTTGATCACAAATATGACTGCCTTTTCCTTGTGACAGCTGGGACACAATGCAAGCCAGCTGATCCAGTTCCTCCTGTAAAAAGCAGGACAATGCAGGAAGCTTGTTTGTCCCAAGCACACCACGCAATTTTCTACATCAGGCTGCAAAGTTATTACACGCAGCCTGCTAGAACTTACAAATGACCATTTCACCTTTGCTTTTTCTACAGCAGGCAAAAACTTAAGGAACAATTCTCTTCTGGATGAGTTTTCCAATGACTCGATGCTGCAGTCACCAGGTCAGAGGTAATGAGGGCTGCACAACTTACAGTGCCACAGCTCCAGCTTGGTTAGATCAATGGCCTACAATTACCTACAAACAAGTCAGACACCAATCAATGGTTTGTTATTTCCTGTAAGAGTTGTGCAGGGAAACTTTGCTAGGTCAGGGAAAATCACAGTGGAGGCAACGGCTGCACCTGCTTGCAGTGCCTATCATGCCAAAACGCCTTATGAGTAACCTTGAAGATCCTGTAATATGGTTAGAGGCCACAGGGACAATCTGGGTTCCTCAGATGAGCCTGGTTTCTCTGGCCCAGCATCAGATCCAAAGGCTACTCTGCCATTATAAGTTGGAAAACCTAAAGGATGCTAATGAATAAAAAAGAACCTAGTTCAAACCTCAGAATGTAAAATTCCAAACCAGGGCACATCATGGTACCACAGCACAGCCTAGATCTGAAGTTTTATTTTTACAGCTATCATGGCACTAAAATCTGCAATATGAGCCAAATCCATTCCAACGGATTCATTTATTTTTGAGGGATGTCAAAGGTGCCAGATTGATAGCCCTGGCGAGCAATGTTTTCAATTTCTCTGCACACCAGGCACAGCACAGGCAGCAGCAGTGCTAGCCTCCTGCCTGTGCTTCCCATCCAAGGCTCCGCGGTCCGGAGAGGGACCACCTAGATGCAGTACAGAGCTATCTCCGTATTACCTAGAGCTATTTCTGTGCAGCCAGCCTGTGTCCTCACTGCTGTGCTACAGTCAATGAAAGCACCACCCACGGCAGATGTGCTTTTGTGAGGAACATTTGTCTGCCGAAAACCGGAATGGGAACCAGACTCATTTGTGCGCAAGTTATCGAATGTCTAGGAGGTCTTAACAGCTGTGTGCACACTGCCAAGGTGGTATGACCTGGCAGCAGTAACCTTAATGCTCCCATCCCTCATTATTAGTATTGTTTAGGGCAGACAATGCCCCACCTTTGTGTAAAGACACCAAACACAGGCAATCTCAGGCACAATTCCCCAGTTTTCTCACACACCCCAGTTACACTCGTTACCTTTCTGGCTCACACATGTGCCTGCTCCCTACCTTTTCAGTGATGTTTCTTATGCTGAAAATGCCAAGGGATTAGCTAGGAACAGCTCCTCTCTACAGAGCTATCACTCCAATTTTAAAACAAGAAAGAAAATAAAAGGCAAGGAAAACGGTTAGAGAATGCCATTTGATCAAATACGCACATAACTAAGCTGACATAAACATGCCTCCTTTTCCTGTAATACTTTTTTAAAAGTAGAGGAGCAGCGCAGGAGTCCTGCTGGATTTCCCTTAGCAACCTGACAGGAGCCCACAAGGTCAGCTAGCAGGAAGCGTAGAAAATTATACAGTGGGGAATTATCAGCTAAATTATTTCACTATACTCAGGATTTTTACTGTTCCTCCCAAGACAGTGGCCTCTTGCTACTTGCAATAGAAGCAAGAATAAAAGGACAGAAATGACAAAAGAAATCTTAAAAAAATGCATGTTTTATGTGCCTCCTGAAGATGGTGACTTTAATGCTCAACTCATTTTTTGTTGTTGATTTTAGATCAAAGGCCTGATCCATAGCTGTGGCTAACATGAATGAAAGAGCTGTGTGCACGCAGCTGCACGTACCCACACAGGTGCATGAAGGTGACTTAAAATTCACCTTTCCACCTCCCTGTTCTGCTGCTGTTTCTAGCCAAGCCCATGCCAAGCTACAGCTGGGGTCTGCTCAAAATCCAGGCAGCTGATAATGAGGCTGGTAAGGTGGGCTACAAAACCTGTATTTGTTGTTACCTCAGGATGGAAGGGAATGGTGCAAAGTCCCCCAGATGAAGCACCATCACTTGAGGACCTATATCAGAGGAAGGCACAGGCTCCCAAGCCCACTTTGCCTGCTTTAAGAGCTGTTCATTGGGGTGCTGTGGGATGGAGGCTTTTCCCTGCCACCACTGCTTTGCTCCTAGTATTAGATATGTCCTGGCTTTAGGGAAGGAGAAAGAGAAACCTGGAAGACTGCTCACAATGTGGCTCATTTCACAGACCTGCGAGCATGATTTATCAATTAACAGGTAATGAAAAAAAAATCCTTGCAATTAAAGCCTTGATTTTGCTCAAACAGGAAGCAGTACCATGCCACCGTGTTCTCCTGAGAGAGACAGGCAGCTCCTGTCACTAATGTGGAGCACAGCTAATCTTAACAGATTCAGTGCAGGCCCCTTGAGAGATGCCATGTTGATGAAGGAAGATACAGTAGGGAGCCCCCCTCCCTCCTCACAGGGCCTGGCTGATTGCAAAGCCGACTGAAAGGTGGAGGGAAAGTGTGCTCCTTGTTTCATTGCAGAGTGGCAGAGTTGTTGGAGGCAAAGGTAACTTCTAACTTCAAAAATATAATTTCTGCCAGGTTATTCTTTCATTTCTGTATCAAAATGTTATCGATACTTTATTTTCTTTTTTCACTTGGGAGTTTTTTTATTCATCTATTTATTGAAACCTTTCCGACATTTAAAAATAATGTACTGATGTATATTTGCTCTACCAAGTGAATAATATACATGTACATTCATGAACACATGTGTATACATACGTACACATGTGTGTATATGTATACATTTCAGCCTTGTTAAAACCATTCCCTATAGAGTGACTATACTACTCCACCTTCCTTTTTAGAAGTGTGAAGGGTTTTAATAGATTTTAAAGGATACAATGCCTAAGAATTACTCAGACAAAAGTCAGAGCAAAATAAGGGAGATGTTTTTCTTTTCTGCTGCTTGAAAACCAAAAACACAGAGCACTTATCAGAAAAACAGAACAAAACAACCAAACCAAACAAACAAAAATTAGAGAAAATGCACAGCAGCCCAGCTTTTGAAAATAAATTATTATGGGTGCTAGGATTTTTTTCCTTTTCTGGATAACTTAATGGTAATATTGTTGATATGTGGCCTTACAAACAAGGACTACTTATCTGAGCTGATGTGTCTCCCCTGTGGTCAAGGTAATAGGTTGAAAATTACCTCTGTTTAACTTGTGTAACATATACCCTATACAAGATTGTTTACAGACAACAGAGAATCATAGAATATCTTAAGTTGGAAGGGACCCATAAAGGATCATCAAGTCCAGCTCCTTTCTTCTCACAGGACTACCTAACATAATAATATGACTAAGAGCGTCCGGCAGATGTTGCTTGAACTCTTGACAGGCTTGGTGCTGTGGGGAACCTGTTCCAGTGACTGACCACCTGCTCAGTGAAGAACCTTTTCCTAATGTCCAATCTGAACTTCCCTTGACAGAGTGTCATTCTGTTGTATCCATGTGCCTTTCACTAAGTATTCACTTCTTGCACATCTCTGTCTGTATAGCAGGATGTATATGCAATTATGCTATCATACTGATGAGAGAACTTAGACTGATGGACCACTGAAAATACCATTACACTGATAATAGATAACCATAAAATACTGACATTTGGAAAAAGAAACACACACTATGTAAATTTCTATATTCATTAAAGCACCCCGAACACATGTTCCCAACACTACTGAACATCATCAGTTTTGCCGAAGAGAAAAGGCTTTCCAGAGGCTGAGAAAGATAAGTAAACACAAAGAATCTGGGATACCCCTCTAGGTACATCTCAGCAAGCCATATGTGCTCAGTGAGATTGCTGTATCACACACCAGAAGTGGCTGCAAGAAAGCATGTGCGAGACAAAAGATACACTACTGGCATGCCCCAATCATAAGCCTGCTGAAACTGTGAAGAAGGTTTCTTACTCAAGTGTAGCCACATTTGCAGCTCAAAACAGAAAGGAAGGTACAGGACACAGACCACAGTGTTGCTGAACACACATCTGTGACAATTTGCTGGTCAGCATGAAAATGTTTTGAAGGTGTCTGAACAAGAATTGGTGGACTACAGCATGTGGAAATTGAGTTATTCCAAAGAGTCATACCTCTGCAAAAGTGGAACAGACCACAGAGTAGCCACTGGCTTGTGTGCTCCTGGAATAGCCATCTGATGCTAACGATGTAGTTACAGTGCATGTCTGACTTTGGAATACCACCTACTTGCAGTGGAAGGTCACAAAGCAAAGAAGACCTATGAATGCCAAAAGCACTTAAAGTGGTTTTCATGGAAATCTGGCTTTACGATAATCTCCAATCATTAGGTTTTCTTCAAAGCAATTTCCAGAAGGATTGCTGGTTATAAACAACCTGAATTTCAAGCAGAACCTGGGCAACAATTCACAGTGAAAAACATATTCAGTGATTCTCCCTCTTTTTCCTAGCTACTACTTTTTACAGGTGGATTTTGTACGTGTTTATAATTTTCAACTCTTTGATAAATGTTCCAGTCAAACAAATTTTATCCTTGCGTTGTTCATGTGGTTGGATTGCAGAGGGTCTTCCTTGCTTACAATGCTTTCATTAGACAGCGCCTTCTGGTTTTTGCTTTACTGATTAGCAGGGTATGACCTCCTGTATGTGCACTGTGCTCTGAAAGAGGAAGTCAGGAATATGGATTGTGGTGAGACCGTCAGGGGAATAGAAGAACTGAAATATTCTTAGCTTTCATGGTAGGAGGATGCAGAGTAGGGCATCTTGAGAGAGGAGGTCATTAAGGATAAGTTGTAGCTGGTTTTGTCTTACCCTTACACTGCAAAAAGAAGCTGAGGGTGGGAGGAGTCACTGATGTGAGATCTTCCCTAGGAAACTGAGAAGGACAAGTATGAAACTCACAATGGGATAGCAAAATCTGTGAAATTGGTTCCCACCATCAGTTGCTGTATGGCTAATGGCATTGGTTCTGGCTCTCTTTCAACTTCTTTCTCTGCTACCCCTGTCCTGTCTTGCTTTCTCTCAGCTGTGGTGGCTGTAACATCTAAATGCAATTTCATTTCCTCCTAAAATGCTTTGTGGTTATATGCCTGAAATTACTTCTCCATTTGCTTTGTTTGCAACAGTGGCATTTAGATATGGACTGAAACATGCTAGCTAGAACAAGGCTTCAAATCCCACGTCAAAATTCACCAAAACTGCGATTCAGTATTTTTATAGAAAATAGAGTGTCTCAGAATGAGAATTCTCTAGTACATTACTCCTATGAAGACAGTATACCTTCACTTCCAAACCCCTCTGTCCAACACGTTTCTCTAAATTACGTGAATTCCCCAGCCTCCTAGCACAGCTTTTAAGAAGGGTTGCTCTCTGCTTACTAATCAGGCATGTGAATGGCTTTCCTTAAAGAAAGAAACTTTGAAAACACATGAAAATCTACTGAATATCAATCATTATGGAGGTCCCTTTAAACTCTGTCATAATACTCAAGAGAAGGCTTCCTGCTGAATTAAAATCTGCAGTTTCAAATGTGCAACCTTTCTTTAACTGCACTGACTCTGCTCTGTTTTCTTTTTGTTTGGGGTTGAAGATTTTTTTTCCCCAGACATTATTTATTTTGGACACTCCTTTAACATAGTCCCAACATTTACCCTGCTTTTGTGTTGAAACAGATTTTTTTTTGTTTTGTCCTGATAGCCTTCCATTTAAGAGTTTAGTTAAAAAAAGATAAAGAAATAAATTCACAAAAATCACAAATGCTCCCATACTCTGAGAAATTTTAAACATATTTTTAAGCACTCTTCAAAAACAAGGGATTGGCATCTCCTAGGGAGAGAAGCTAAGTCCTGGAAGGGACATAACAAAGGGTGCATAGTGGTGTAAACTTCCCTCTGGTTTTCTACTAAAATATGTCATTCCTGATCTGAACCACTCCCAGAGGTAAGTGAGCAATTCATTAGATGTGGGTGACAATATACCCTTCCTATTACCCACCACTGACAGAATCAGAACCCTAGAAGGGACTTTAGGAAGCTGATCCCCTTGTCCCCAGGAAGGATCAACTCTTTCTGTGTCATTCCTGCACAGACATTTGTTACCCATCTCTTTCAAGCAGAACCAAGTGCTACAAGGTCTTCTGAGGTGCCCAGAGACAGATGCAGCCCGATAGCCAGACCTGCCAGCATATCTGGCCATTTGCAATGGTTTGCAGGCTGGCTTAGTGGCCATACGGTTGTTTGGATGATATCTCCATGGGATTTATCTTCCACCTTCAAAAACAACCAACCATGTGAAAGGCTGCCAAATGCCCCAAATGTAAAATCTTTACACCAAAATGCTTTGTGTAGGACACAGCGATTTATTCTTGGCTATTTCTAAAGAACTGTGAAAGGAAAGAATATTAAACCTCAGTTCAGATGATCACAATTTGAAAAACAAAGATAATCCAGGGTTGTATTATAATTTTTATAGGTACAATTTGTACCTATCTTTCAGTAGATGAGAGAGGTGGCACAGGAGAAACGGATCATTAAACAGTAGTGTGAAGCCAGGGAAATTAACCAGCTGCTGTGAAAGCCACCTCGCTCCGTCTCTGAGCGCGCGACAGACACGGCGAGAGGGAGGGAGGGAGGGAAAGAGAGAGGTGCCAATTGTACCTATAATGCAATAATTAAAAAAACTGTGCCTACTATCTCGCCATAACGGCTTGCACAGGTTAGATCAAAGAGACGCCGCTGCTGCTCACAAAGGGGCTTCTCTTTGCATAAATACGCGCACTTGCAGGTAGAATATCCCAGCCAATTCAAAGCTCTAATATATAGCCAAGGGTAGCCTACAGAGGCTAGAAGGCTTTCTGTAGGGTTCTTTCTCCTCTACCCACTGCAAAAACTGTCTTTGAAAGATAGTGAAACAATCAGTAGAAAAGGTGAGGCTGATGTTTGCTTAACAAGAGTCTCTCCAAGCACGTGGAGCTCCCTACTCATGGCTCACCCCATGTTGCACATGTGGTGGGTATGTGCTGCCACCAAGCACACTTCCAAGCACATTGGGTTAATATCACTTAGCCCTAGGAGGCACAATTCCTATTCCATGTGCCCCACTCTGAAAATTTCCTTTTGCCCTGAGTCAAATGAAGGGGCCATTTCCATCACTTGCTGCTGTGGCTCCAGCTCTAACAATAAAAGACAGCACAAAACACTTTAAAGAAATAACACATGCATCCTTGGGTTATTGTGCCAAAGAAAGAGATAAAACAGGAACAAAGCAAGAAATTATATTGTCAGAAAAATTGTGAACTTTTTGATTGGGGATGACATTTATTTTAAGTGTGCAATGACGGCAGGGAATCTGTCAGGGTAAGACATGGCAGAGGTTTCAACGTTTGTTAAGAGCATCATGGGAATTTAACTAAAACTGTTAAAACTGACACTATTGGCTTTTGTTAACACATTAGGCATGGGAAAAGTGCCAGTCAGCATATCCTCCATAGCATCAGTTCAGTTAAATCATCTGGAAGGCTCATGGAACTGGGTGTGATAATAAATGCGACGTTTTCCACACATGGATAGAGGGAGCAGAGAGGGACAGGACCATTTTGACAAGAACAACGAGATCACTTTTAAAAACCTGCACCTGCTTTGTAATTTAAAAGCGTGCAAGAGGGAGGAAGGAGTTTCAGAAATGTTTTTTCTATCAGACAAGTGAAACAAACTTACTAAATGCAATACAAATGGATTCTGAGTAAGTGCTTATAGTAGAAAATAACTTAATACTAGAGTGTATATTTATGGAATTGGCTCGAGTACAATTAAAGCACTGTCTAAAGCATTCCACTTTAAAACAGACTCAATTACCACTTCATAGTTTGGCTGGCAGACCAACAAAAACAGAATGCCAGCCATTTACTCGTAAGAACAGGAGATACATTAATATAAATACAGTGGTGCCACTGCCAGAGGATTTGAACTGAGCTCTGTGGACCTGAATCTCCAGCAAAATATCCCACTCAGAGGCAAAAACCCAGAAATCTGTTTGGTGAGCACTTATACCAAATGCGAATGGGTCAAAAGCCCCTCACCCTACTATGAAATCTCCTTACACAAACAAATGCTAAGAATGACTCAAAGCTATGCATTCTGACAAGGCAAAGTATATTACATAGGTCTAACTATCTCTATATGAAGAAGCATGTGAAATGAATACATCTGCTACACAACCATCTGTGACTAAGCAATAACCAAGATCTAAAACTACTGAGTCAATCTCATAGTAAAATAAACTGATCAAGAAGTGAAGTAAAAAAAAAAACAAACAAACCAAAACAACTCAAGGAAAGAAAAAGGGGCTATTTTTAACACCAAAATGTGCTTATGAGATTAGAAAATAATCAAGCTGAATTCACAATTTCTGCTATAAATGAGACACCACCAGATAAAGATATTTTAAACAATTACTTTGCTATTTCCGGAGTGCTCTGACTGCAACACAGCCATTTGCTCTTAAAATTACCTGGTTTACTTTTCTAAAGTTTTTATGCAGAGAAGTTTCTGCTCATCTGCTGCTGTCTGCTTCAGTTGATAAAACACAGATGAAGAATTAAGGGTAAAAACACAGAACGTGGCTGCCAAGAGTTGTTCTTTCTGCCATTTGAACATAACCTCATGTAGTTTGATCCACTCAGCATTTACCTAAGTGCTGCATCTAAGAAAAAACAGAAAGTGGTAACATATGGAAGCTTGGGTAGTAACTAAAAGAACAATAATTTTTGGCCAAGCGAGCAGAGCAGTACGACGCCTCCCAACTGGTAGGAAAGCGAGTGCAACACAGACGTAACCTCATTACATACTGGAGACTTCCACCTCTCGAACTTTCAGCAGACTCATTTCTTGGAGCCTTCAAGCTCCCTCATCGATCCGCAGCCATTGCTATGCACAAGGCG
This sequence comes from Thryothorus ludovicianus, assembly GCA_013397245.1. Taxonomy (NCBI): domain Eukaryota; kingdom Metazoa; phylum Chordata; class Aves; order Passeriformes; family Certhiidae; genus Thryothorus; species Thryothorus ludovicianus. The sequence continues at coordinate 351,858 of VZTB01002447.1, forward strand.
GCCTCGGAGGGCATGACACCTGTGGTATAATGCCATATGTCTCAGAAGGTTTTATTATTTATTTTTAAATGAAATCTAAATAGCTATACATAGTAAGGAAATGGTTTTCACAGGACTGATTTAATAAAGATTACAGTCAGAGATTACTGGCAGTGACAAAGAAATGCCAGACGCTGAGAGGTTTTCTGTACCGCTGATCGGTAGGACATTTACAGATGTAGGAGAAAGGGTCTGATTATGTGTATCACTGGGAAACCTATAACTAATGCCAGCAAGAGACAGGCATCGTTCCTATATGTCTTCATTTAAAGCAATAAGGGCTAAGGAGAGAGGAGGGTCAAAGGAATGCAGGCTTACACTGCTACAAGCTATATTGTATAATAATTTAATTAATTAATTGCACACATTCTCAACCTTTAGACCTACTAATGTGTTCTCAGATATTCACAGAGCTTTTATTCATTGCAGGACCTGCAATACACTCTTTACTTAGAAGAAGAGAAGAAGGCAAGAAGGCTTGATTCCATTTCTGGAGAGATTTGCTCTTAATCTGCTAAAGGTTATGTTGGCTCTCTGTAGTATCAGAAAATTAAAAATGAGGCTTTTATTTTTATTATTCCACAGCATTCTACTTCATCCTTTTTCCCTCAGATTTTGATATAAAATAATCCTAATTATTCTGCAAAAGCTAAGCGGGTTTTTTTTGTCACTAACCTGTTTCACCAAATTAAAATCAAGTCCATGCAAACAGGCACACGGCAGAGATCATTCTGTTGTGATCATCAGGTATGTAAATACCCGCAGCACTGCCCTTTCCCTGACACATGCCACAGAAAGCTACGGGCTGGAGCTGCCTCGGGGGGTAGCTCAGGTCTCCTGGGAAACTTTGAAAAATAATCACCTTAGTAATATGACAGGCCTGAACAATATGGGCCAGATCCTGCAGCTCTGCTCTGCAAGGAGATCTGCCCAAGCCCACTCCCCTGTGCGCAGCCAAGGACGTTTGCGTGGCAGCATCAGACCTCTGTTTACATTGTACACTGCATTACACTTCTTTTCCAGCTATTATGGTCCAGTCAGCTAAAGGACTGCTGCAGCTCATTCCTCCCTTGGAATTTTAATCCAGTGAGTATGACACCATGAAAATGATGCTACAGTGATGTAACATGGGGACCACCGTAGTTTTGTGTAGGAAGCAGGGCTCAGTGTGGACTCTGAGTTTTGTCCCACTGACTTTGACAACAGGGAGAAAACACAGAAATGTAGAAAAACACAGAAATTGCATATGAAGCTGCTAGTATATTTCTTCCACATAGAAAAGGATCTTTCTTGCAAGACAACTGTGAAGTACACTCAGCTTACAAAATGCTCCTGAAACATATTCGTTTTTGATTTTTCATTGTTTGGCCTTTTTTGATGAAGAATGGAAAAGGAGTGTGAAAGAGGAGAAAGACTTAATTACTGAAGAGACTATGGGTAGCAAAAGTTGATACAATTACCTGCAATAAATCTGACTGTCAAGTTTCATGCTACTGAACTTGCAGTGACATTTTATGAGAAAATTGCTTGATTTTTTCTTTTACTAATGTAATGCCATCATTTATTTCAATAAGGTAGTAAATATTTTTACTATTACATGAAACAATCTTTTGGTTGGTTTATAATTAAAAGAATGATGCTGACTGTATTCCTTGCTTTGTTTCAATATCCCTTGTCATTGCCATAGACCTCTCTGCCTCTCTTGTTTTTCTCAAAAGCAATTTAGAAAATGCTTGTATTTTAGACAAAAGGAGAACATTTGGTGAAAGAAAATTCATCATTAGGTATCTAGAGGTTTGTTAATAGAAAAGGCAACTCCCACAGTGTATCCTAGTGCTCAAGCCAGACACACATGCTCAGGACCAGCAAGCTGCCTTCACAGTGGGCCAAAAGTCATTATCATAATTTTATATTACATAGACTACATTGAAAATTTAATATATCCCAGCAAAAAGAGACAAAAGACATTTTGCATAATGCTTCTGTGAGCGCACTCTCTCTTGCTACTCTTTTAGCCACCCCATGCAGATAATCACACCAGGAAAAAGAAGTTCATTACCTAAGCCAAATCAAAATTAGGCTTTTCTTTTTGATAGGGAACTTCATTAGTAAGCCCTGTCTTATACAGCTGGGAGATTTGATGAATCTGTCTTGGAGTAATAATTCAGCACAATCAGCCACATTTCTGTTTTAAGTTTTACGTCTTTGTTACAAAAACTGGAACTATATCTATAGTGTGTAGTCATATACCTACAAATTCATAGCCTACGTATTCTCATTTCACGGCGTTTAAAACATGCTGGAGTGGCAGCACACTATGTTAGTAAACAGGTTCCCTCATTTCCATGGTTGAGGCTTCTAGGGAGTAAAAGTCCTAAATAGTTGGAAAATGGATTTTGCTCCTTGCTGCAGAACCTGCAGTTAAACCACATTACAGAATTGATTTCATGAAAAGGAAAGATTGTCTCCTCTACCTCCATTTTCCTCTACTCCCCTTGTTAAGCCATTTCCTGATTATGACCCAGACTACAAACCTTCCTGAATTTCCAAGGGGGAGAAATGCACTAGGGTAATGTCCCATCTTATTGCACTCAATTAATCTCTAAAAAAGACAAGAAATAAAAGGTTCTGCTATCTGTAGATACATGTTTACAGACAGGTAGTCACTGCTTTGTAAGCAACATATAAATTGCAGAATCCAGCTGGACATCTGCAAATCACGATGTGGTTTGCGACAGTGACAGGATTCTGCTGTTTCAGAGCATGCCTGGTACAGGCTGCAGGTGGCTGCACTGTCATCTGGGGCTCTTCTTTATGCATGTTTTCCCCCACAGACATGCCTGGATACTCTGCTCTCTTGTCATATTTTCAGTGCAGCAGTATTTTTCATCATGATCACGCAAAATAATCTGCAAAAGTCATATTCACACAGAATTCCCCAAATGCTTTACATACCAACAAAAAGTATTCACTGTCCCCATTTTAATGTTGTGACCAGCTGCATTTCCAAACAATTAAGTGATTTGCCCAAAACAGAGGCAATCACTAGGAAAGCTGAGAAAAAATAGTAAAGATGTATTGGTCAGCATTCCCAAAAACTATGGGCAATGGTCTCCTGACCAGTGGGAACTATTGTAAAACTCTCTTCAGGAGGCAGGAATATTTAAATTTGTTACAGTTGCTTAAAAATAACTTTATTCATACCACATAGTCCTCTTTTACAATTAAAGACAAACAGCTCTTCAGATTGCAAATGTGCCTCAGGGTGTGTCTCCAAAGAAAGGTCCCTTTTTTACACCTATGGACATTTATTCCATCGAATATGCACATGCGTGTCTACACTCCTGGTAAAGCTGGATTAGAGTGGACAAATACAGCCAAGGCTGTGGTGTGGGAGGGCAAACATTGTGATCCTGACACACCAGTCATCCACTTGTCAACACCGAGATGACACATCCATACACTCATGATGTGACTTAGATAAGGGTGTTGAAGCTTTCAGGAAACCATCAGTTCCCCCCTGAATACACATTTGAGAAGACATTTTTATACAGCTTCAGCAGTTCAGCTCTACTCATGAAAACGTCCTAAAGCCATGCAGGTAAGGTGGATGGGCCTGAGAAGCATGGGATGTAGAAAATAAAGGCAGACACCCTCTTCCCACCTCTGTGTGTCACTAGCAAGGGGCTTAGCTGCACCCCAGAGAGTGAGGCTGATGGTGGCTTTCAAGGGTAGAAGAATTTACTGTACTGGGACATCTGGGTCCTAAATAGGAAAAGAAGTTGGAGTGCTTCTCACTAATTGGCATCTGGAACTCGGTGCAGTGGGATCTGGGGAGCTTTGGGGTGGACAGACAAAACCAATGGGGGCATGTTACAGGCTCCCTAAATCTCAGCATGGTGTTGAGGCACCAATTGCCTTTTCATCTCTGACCAGTGAGGGGAACCTGAAGGGCAGGCTCTTCTAAAAAAGCTGCTGAATTCATCCAAAACTGCTTATCCAAAGCCTTCAGGTGTCCCTTGGACCTCTAGATAAACTGGTTTACATTGTACAAACAAATCTCATTTTTGGCTCAGAGCATTTCTGACAGCCTCTCACACACATCTTAGGCTTGTCAGAGGTCCTTCATGTGACTCTCATAATGCAAAGCAGCCCTACATCTTGAAATATTTCCTTTCTTCTTGTTTTCATTGAGGGAAATCACAGAGAAAATCCCTGCAAATTGTCAACAGAAACACAGAAGAATGGTCGCAAAGAAACCTGTGTTTACTATCAAACACATAAACTGTATGTATTTAGACACTGGAGATTTATTACACATCCGAAGCCAGAACAGGCAGATTTACAATTATATCTCCCCTTACTTCTTTCAACGTGGACAGCATAAAATCCTTTTTACAACTGTTTAAATTCAAGTTGAAATTTACCATGAAAATCTGAAAGTTCGGCTTGATTTACAGTCTGATCAGCAAGCTGAAATTTCAAATAAATGGATATGTTCGTAGTTAATCCAAGTGCACCGAATCCAGTTCAGCTATTTTCTTTTTCACTAGATATCCACATGTTATTAGAAGTACACAGCTAACCAGGTTTCATGCAGTAGACAAAATGGCATTGTGGGATTACATTAGTCCGACAGCTGCTTTATGACTATAGCTTCCAGACCAATTTATTTAATATTGATCTTTAAACAAACATCAGTACAAATAAATTTGAGCACTCTAGTCCTGAGATTTTGTATCCATAAAAGAGGCCAATATTCAGAGAAGCAGTTCTGCCTGTATTTCACTCTTTGATTCCGTTTTCTTTGATCCTACCAGGTATCAAATACATCAATGCCAAATTAAAACAAATCTATCGTGAGATAAAGCTCTGTTTATAATCTTTCGTGCAGAAAGAATTTTTCTATCAATAACTTCCAGCAAGCATTTTAACTGATCTTTTTATTGCTTTATTCTGGTTACTACAAAAGGCGGCAGTGCCATGTCCTGACTATCATGATAAGCCCTCTCCAGGCTGATAAGAGGCAGATCCTTCAAGGTGGGGTGGTGCTTTTTAGCATAGTAATTGTCTTCCCTTACACAATTCCTTCAGCACTCAAGCTCTCCCCCTTCCTCGCGGGGAAGGTCTGATGGGGCATGACAGGCTCAACTGACATCAGAGGCAGATGTCTTGTTTTAGAAGATGTCATAAACCATCAAAGACCCCTAAAGTGCCTCCAGACTAATTTCTAAGGCCTTCCACCAGAGGATTAAAACCACCCCCCCTCCAGGGGTGGTACTTGGGGGTTTTTACCTGAGCTTGAGTGTAACCCATTGGACTTTGTGTTTTGTGGGCCTTCCCCACCCACAGTAGATCAAGACCATCACTTCTACCAAAAGATATCTAAATTGCAACAATGAAGTCTTGTTGCTGGATCCACAGGTGGTGGTATATTTCTACTATTATCCTTTCCTCCTTCTTCTTTCTTTCTTTTCCCATATACATTTTCTTAGGTAATATTTTTATGCTTTCATATTCCTGTATTCCTGATAATAATATACTGCTAATTCCTGTATTATTGATAATAGTAACCAAAATGGCCACATATTTTCTTTGCATTGTGACCAAATTGTTCTAAAATAAAGTCTACATATCACCCATCACCCATCACAAGGGATCTATCAATAGGAACCTGGGTTACCCTCACCTTCTTGGGTGAGCTGTAACACTCCATGCTTTCAGACTTCCTTGTGGTTTTTCTTCTAACTACTCTCATCCATTGTCAGGAACAGGCCCAGCTCCCCGTGCTCCCTTGCTGAGAAAATTGCTGTGCCATGATACAGGTTTGGGAAGCTGATATTTAGTGTTTTACAGTGCCACGGTTGACCATTTGGAGGAGGGGACAGCTGGGTGCTGAACACAAGTAGGAAAAAAAACCTTAGACAGAGAAATAGATAATGAACCCTGGGATTATACACTCAATTCAATTAGGCGGGTATATATAAATGTTAGGCAAAAACTGATCCAACATAATTATTTGCACAGGACTTATTTGTGCCCTTCTTAGCTATGCTGAATGAGCACAGATACCAGATTCACTGGGGACACATCTTCCACTGGTGTGGAACTGGGCTAAAGTTCAAAAGTTTTTGGTCACAACTTACTCAGATCTGCCATCTGGCTTATGCGCACTGAGTTTTACGGATTATATCCATCTCCCAAATGGAATAAGTAGACATTTGTGTGTGTCAGGAAAAAAAAAAAAGAAGGAAAATAAAATGAAAATCTGCCGTCTGTGTTAACCAGAAGAATGGCCATTGGAGTGGCTCGTGTAGCCCTCGCTTTGGCAGCAGGCTGAGGGCTGTTGGCCCTCCCAGTGGTGTGCCTTTTGGAGGAGGCGATGTGTCCCTTCAAACCTGCAATCTGCTTGACTCCAGTCATCCTGACTGGGGCTCAGGATGTGCCAAAACTTCTGCTAGGATCTGTGAACAGTAAGTCTCGAAGGAAATTAGAGCTTAAAAAAACTTTGCTTTTGTTTGTGATTTGTAGCTGTTTGGGGGAGGAGAACAGCTGCAGCAGAAGTGACCGATGCTGCAGCAGTATCTGAGGGCAGGGCATCTTCATGAAGATGAAGCACCCTTACTTAAGACTAGCAGCTTCCAAATAAACATTACTGGAAGGATTGCATTTCCATTCAAATCATGTCTGGTGTTCTGAGCAAAATAGGAGCAGGTTATGGAAAGTACCATCTTATTAGTCTAAAGCATCATTTTGAGTATATCATGAGCTGAGAGTTTGAAGAAATCCACCAACTATTTTTCTGGGTAGTGCACAAAGGAAAAATGAAGGAGCCATTGCTGTGTGGTGAAATGTTTGGATGTGGGCACCATAAAAATAAATGCTTGGCAGCAGTAGACACAGCTGTTCTAAGAAACTAAAGGAAAACTAAGTGCATTTTTAAAAGAATACTCTCTTAATTTTTGGAGACATATTTCTACAATAGATTTTTTTTATTTATTTGCTTTTTATTGTTGTTTCCCCTCATACTAATTTTCGAAGATACTCTCTCTGCACATCTCATCTTTTCTGAAACTAGCAGAGACTAGACAGCATTTTGCAGGTGTAGACAGAAGAATGAGGAGGCTACCAGATGTCCCACCTCATTTGGGTTACAGCTCTGGCTACCAGTGAATATCGGGAAGCAAAATGATTTTTCTGAATTTGCCACCCATAGATCTAGCAAAAAATGAAGAAATAATTAATCAATTCTCTAAGTGACTTCAGATCATAATGCATGACAAAATGAAAGGATAAAGGGGTTATGAATTTGGTCAAAATATTCTTTCAAATACACGATGAATAAAAAGTTGCATCTTGTTTACAGTTACAGTTTTATGCTGCTGGTTTGCTGGGTTTGTAAGCCATGATTCCTAAAGCAAAGAAAACACACAAGGGGATTTATTTTTTTTTTAAGTAATGGCACTAATGACAGATCAGCAAATGATTGTCTTGCTATGTGATGCAGTAAATAGAAGGTTGCCCTATAAAGCAAGCTGCCATCTCAGAAGAATTCTTACAGTTCCACCCATAGGTCCGAACTACTGCAGATTTAATTTCACAAGGAGTGAATTCAGATTATTTCATAACCTTTAAAGATGGCCCCAGCCTATTTTTAATGTGCTGCTGGTATTTGTGAAAACAGTACAATTACTAAAGCTGTTGCTAAAACCCACAGCTACCGAGTACTGCTTGCCTAAAATGGTCTCTGGGACCATTGTGATGGAAAAGCTACTGACACTGCAGACTGTCCAGGAAAGCTATTGGAAAATCTATATGGTGCTAAGTCATAACATGAACCCTTTAGAATCACTCTTCTAAGGGTGCTACGTACATACAGCATAGTAAAAGGCAATTCCTGGCTCTTGAGTACACGGATTATCCATGGTGTATCTAAATTTGAACAAGATGAAATAGCAATTCTGGTTCACTTCTCACATTAATTGTGAGCTAACAGCCAAGTACAGTGTAAGAACCACACAGCCACAGTGGAAGAAAAGCAGTTTTTCTAACCCTCCAGAATTATTTGCCTTACCTACTTTGGGGAAACCCAAATGCTCCTAGCTCTCCAATAATAAACACTTGGAATTTCATTTTAATCATTATTGCTGCCATGGTGTGTAACTCTGCCATTAAAAGCATCCAAGAAGCTATGGCACTCTGCTTCCCCTCTCCCCAATAAATGTCCCTGTAGCTATTTTGGTTTTGGTGGAGAAAAGTCTAGTTGAAAGGCAGAAAAAAAACCTCTGGCCCTTGCTACAGAACACGTACTCCAGCTCCACAGGGTCTTTGCTACTGAGACTCCACAGGACCCTGCTAAAACTGTCTGTCTAGTTACAACTCCGCACAGTCTCACTCCGGCTAGGCCTTTGGATCAAACCCTTCTCATGTGAACACAGAGAGCGTCTGTGAAACTGTGGAGCAGATGTCTCCACAGAGACTCACAGATGCTGTCAGGACGGAACTTCAGGCTCAAACATTTGATGCATTTTAAAGAGGGATTCAGAATCAGACTCAAGCAGACAGATTGATCGTCTAACACTTCAAAGGCTTGAGCAGAATTGTTGTTGTATTTTTCCTTTGTGCTTCCCCCCACCCACTGGCACTAATGGAGGTGACTTGTGTTTAACTTGACATGTTGTGGTGGGGTGTACAGGAGGGGACTTCCACCTTCCAATTAAAAGAGTCAGGCAAGAACCATTAGCTGAAGCAAGAGAACAGAATGTGGGGCTGAAGGACTTTAACACACCAGCAGACAATGAGTGCTTATTGCAAACGCTGCTTTGCCACACCTGGTTCTGGTTCCAACCATAAATGTGCAGCCTAAGCTGGGCTTCAGAAATGTTTCTTTCATTTCAGAGAAGGTAGTTTGAAAAAAAGCCCAACGTTTTGAAATGTTTTTCCTAACTCCCTATCTTCAAGGACTAAAACATGCTATGACACAAGACTATTTATCTCTTCAAAGAATTCACAGAACCTATTACATATTTTTTCCATACATTAATGTATGAGGTGGTTTGGTTTGTTTGTATAGGATCTGGGGGATTTTTGGAGGGCAGAGAAAGGCATTTACAAGTCAGTCATTTGACAAATAGCACGTAAAAAATTGTCTGTGAAGAAAAGGGAAGTGAAATATGGAAGAAGGGGTGAATGGCTTTCTGCTCTTCACCTAGGAACCTTCGTAAGCTCTCTGCTTAAAATAACTTGCAAAGGTGAAGCCATGAAAAAAATAAGAAAGGAGGAGAGACTCAAGTCCAGAACAGACAATAGGGGGGCAGGAGTACTTGTGATACAGAACTACATGCAGAAACATGCTATTGGAGATATGGAAATAATTCTGGAAGAAAGGGGATTGCCTTCCTTCAGCAGCTGCCATTTTGAAATGTTTTGCTATCTTAGATACCACTCCTAGTCATGCCTCTTGTCCTGGCCTGAAGAGAAAGACTAGTCTGGCTGTTAGTTCAAAGGGGACCTTTCAACAATTGGGTTGAGCTGTGAGTTACTGATGGGCATATATCAAAAATATCTGTCCCTCTCCCATCACCAGCTATGGGAAAACAAAAGAATTGAGGAAATACAGCTGCAACTGTGGAGAAATACCAATGAGATTATTAACGGAGGCTTCAAACAACTCAGGGGATTACATGAACTACATAGGGAAAAAGATCTGCTGATGGGAAAAGGAAACAAAACTGCCTAAGACAAAAGTCCAAATGTCTATTTTTCTCTACCATGTGCTTTCTGTATCAGCCCATTAAATATACAAAACAAAATAAGATAAACTTTTCCACAAAAGAAGGGGAAATGGAAATAAATGCAGCAAGACAGAAAAGGTTGCAATTCTACTGGCATTAACTTAACGAGGAAGCAACATGGGATTGTTAAAGAAAGATGCCAATGCTCAATCCAAAGTTTACAGCAGGAAGGTGTGTAGCACAGATGGAGGGCCAGTTACTGCCTGGGAGAAAGTTTGGGGGTCTTGTCAGGCAGAGGCTGGGGAGGTCACTTTCAGTGATGTCCCTGCTATGCCCATTACTATGTGAGGTCAAAGAGCTCAAGGGAACAAAGCACAGAATAACCTCAGTGCTCTCTCGTGTGTGCTAGTAACGGGGCCAGATCAGTCATGAAGAGAAAAGAGGCACTTAGGCACAAAGGAAGAGCCTCTACTATCACCTGCAACAAAGGCGCTGAAGGAATTACATGTCTGAATATTTTCATTCAGCCGACTAGGAATTAGAGATGGCTCAAGGGGACTTAATTTCAACTGCAACCTTTCCTTCCCCTCAGCAATCCTGTTTCCTGGGTATATGTTAGTGCATAAAAGGCCTGCTGGGAGACTGGAAGGGTAGGGGGTTCTTGTCTGTCCGCTGACACAAGTGTCTTGGGAATAGCTGTCATCCTGTTATTAAATATTTAAATATTTCAAGAGCAAGCTAGATTCATCAACCTTTGGAAAGAGTAATCAAGAGAATGAAAGGTAGACAAAAATAAAAGGAAGAGGTTGGTTATTCGGGGGAAAGAAGATGGGATCACCAGAGGAGAAAATATGCAAAGAGGGAAAAAACTGGCAGATAAAACTGATGAGAAAAGGAAGAATAATGAGAAACAAAAAAGGGAAAGCACTGAAACAATAAAAAAAAAAACAAAAACAGGGAAAGTAGAATTGGAAAACAGACTAAAGCAATACCTGGAAACCCTGTAACTGTACCAGTGAGAAATGCAAGCAAAGCAAGCAAACACAAAGTAAGGAAGCAATACATAAATTCTGGATAAAGTGGTCAAGAAAAACCAAAAAAGCAGCAAGAGACAGATAGTGTACATAGAGAAAAGAGAGAGGATGAATATTATCAAGGGTGAGAAGTATTCCAGTGCTGGGAAAAAAGGCATGTTTCATGATTATTAACAGGAAATAAATTTATTTCATTCATCATACTGTCTTCCTGCTTGAGTGCCACAGCACTGTTTTTTCCAGAACCAAACAGAATACACAGTGCCTTAGCTCAAACACAGTTTATGTGTGTCAAGATGACATTCAGGGATTCTCCCATCCTTATTAAATGTACACCTGACAGCTGTAGCAAAGGAAGATGATACCCTGTCACAGAGAGCTGGGAAGACGTATTCCATCCCAAACATGCCAAACAGGACTTTGAGACAGAAAAAGGAACAGAAGAGGAAATAAGTGAAGTAGTGATGGCAGGGCAGCAGCACCACTTCCTGCAGACACTCTTTAAGTGTTTCCCTTGGTGCTCTTGAGAGAGTAGCCCTGGAATGATGGTGAGCACTCTTCAGGATGATGGGATCCAACAACAGGCTGTAATACTTGGAGAGCCTTGGTCTAAACAGCTTAGGCTAGTCAGTGGGCCAAGGAGGCCAGTTCAATTTTAACAGCATTTAGATAGTGTTTACTGCTGTGCATCTCAAAGCTCCTTACAACCAGAATTTAAATATCACAGTAATCATTTTACAGAGAGGGAACTGTAACCACCAGGGTACCGTAACTCACCCAAGATAACAAAGCAGGTAGTAGGGTAGGAACAGCTCCAAACTCCCTGCCAGGTGCCCTTTCCATTTTACCCATGGACTTGTCAGATTCTCCTCCTAATATCAGCCTCAAAAGCTGCAAACATTACAGGCTGGAAGTCGAGCAAGCAAAAGTCAGTTCAGATGGGAAGGCAGCTGTGCAGTCAAAACAAGTGTAAGCCACAGTGATGTGGGAGAATTCTACCAGAAATAGGCCAACACAGTAAAAATAAAACAAAAGACAGAGAGTGGGAAAGAGAAAGAAGTCAAGGATTGTTCAAGAGAGAATTAAAAGGCGTTTATTCCGTCCTGGCAAGGATAATCTAAACACTGTTGTGGTTAAATGTTTGCCTACTGCAGATCATGTTACAGCAGATTTTTCTATTCAAAGGGTTTGTTAATGGCTTTGCTATTCCTTGCATGGATCTTGAAAAAAAGCACATGCTATGAATGCGATATCTTTGCTTTTGATGCCAGAGGTTGTGAAAAGAAAGTTGGGAAAGAACAGGCACACAGAAGGAAAGCAGTCAGCCCATTTAGGAATACTCCATTAACTCATTGGAGAAGATTCCCCCAGGACACAGTCCCAAAGAAGACCCCTGGCGAGTTTAGGCTTGTATATCATTTGTCCTATCCAGAGGGCGAGAGAGTTAATGATTATATAGACACCTTGCTGTGTGCAGTATCGTTTGTGCCTCTCGATCAAGTGATGCAGATTACAAGGAATAGCAGTCTGAGGGTTCAGTCAGATGGGAAGGAGAGAGACACACACACACATACACAAAAACCCATACCGCCCCCCCCCCTCCCCATCACACACAGAGCTGCTCACATGTTATGAGAACACCATGAGAGATTTCACTTGCCACTTAAAGGCTTCAGACTGGAGGGCAACATTTACATAGATAAAGGTACGTGTAAGGGTTCTGTAGCTTTGCACTGCTTATTGGAGGTGCTTGGTACAAGATGCGTAGGCAAAAATCTGGATTAAAAAGAGGGACAAAAAAATTCCTCCTACCTAATTAACATAGCTTTTTGTCTAAGAAAGCACCAAACATCATGGCATTTCAGGAGTTATTGATGGCATTTGGGGAGGCTATTGGGGATTTCATGGTCCCTACAGCAGATGATAAAAGGGGAGGGGGAGGGAGAGCAGAGGGTCCAGGAAAACTTATTAAATTTTGGGCATCAAACTGGATTCAAGGAGAAGAGAATCACACCCCACAGGGGACTGGGACAAAAATCCTATGAGATTACTGGCTCAGCTGCGGCAAGCTAATAAGGTTATTCTGAAGCAGATGCAGTCGTTAATACAGTGGTGGCATGGGGATCTCCCGAGAGGGGTCAGAGCCATGATAACTCACGGTAGAGTAATGCACAATATATTTGTGGCCAGATCTTGTGATGGTAACTAAATGAACCTGTGTCAGTACTCTGTTGTTTAACCCACTTTGCTCTTAATCCCGTTTCAGTGGTGAGGGATTTCCTCATGTCACCTAGTTTCTTGAAGGCAGCCCTGGAAACATTTTAGGCAAGTTATAGGGCCATTAAACAGGAGATTCAGGTGGACTAAAAGTCACTTTTGGGGAAACTGCTACATAACAGCTCATGTTAATTCCAAATTTATAAAAATATGGCAATTACTGTTGTTTATGGGTGCAGAGCAGAGAGCTACAGGCAGTTCTTTGTGTGCTGTGGAATGGCTGGAGCAATGGAAGAAAGAGATGGGTTTGACAAGAAATGTTGCATTGCTCAAGCTTTTCACAGTATTTGTGGTACCAGCAAAGCAATTTGTGAAAAATGGCTAAAAACTGTTGGATTCTATCACAAAATCTACAAGCACCAAGCTTATTGGGGACCTGTGATAACGCTGCTCAGGGCCTGCACTCTGTTATGCTTAGTGCCTGATGCATTCTTTATGGCCAGATACCATGTAAAGGGAACAACTATTCACTTGCTAACTCTTGTTTGTGTCTAGCTGCTGTGGAAGTCAGTGCCAGCCACGACATAATTACTGATGGCTTGTGTTTTACCAGTACTTCAATACCAAGTCCTCTCAACTGTGGAGCTTACTCTCCAAATTAGATGAACAAGTAAGGATTTCACTGAAGACCTTGTTGAGAACAATGGGGAGATCAAAGCTAGAAAAGGGGGAGGAATTTGTAAGATGGAGACCCTTGAAGACTCGAAATACAAAATTATTTTGAAAGACAGTGGGTGGCACTGGGAAGGTGCATGTTGAGGACAGAGACAGCAAAGGGCAGGGTAAGGGAAGCCTACACAGGAGCAAAAACAGAACTGAGGGCATCTTTTGGGAAAAGGGAACCTGCAATCCTAAAAGTGAAAGAAATTTTAGTAGATTAGACACATCCTCAATGAAGTAGTCTTTAAAAAGTTTGACAAAAAACAGGAGAACTCACAGTGAAGCCACCTGTGAAATTTAAACTGCCCTGTAGAAAAGCCACTAAAGACTATTATCTGAGGAGAAAAATATAGTTGGATACTTCTGCTCCTCTTCCTTAAAAATTGGACAAAGGAAAAAAAATACACTGGACAGAGGTAGGTACATAATACAGTACATACAGAGTAACAGCCAGTTGCAAAAAGCTCAACATCCCAGGGCAAGCCTAATAGTCAGGAAAGATATGAAAATTATTAATACAGAAGACAGCAAAAGCCCTTTGCTACTCTCTAAAGTAAGATGATCCAAGAATCAGAAAACAGAATCAGGAAACCCAAATTCTAGACTCTAAACTGGCTGGGACGATTCACTGTGTGATTTGTTTAGATCATTTTGGGTTTGTCACTACAGGGAAACTACCAGTCAAGTATCCCAGGCTGCAACTTCCCAATACTCCAACCCCCTACTTGGATGCCCTTAGCAGGCAGTTGGTGCCCATTAGCTCTCTACGTTGCCTGCCATCCCCATGCCCTAGGAGCATCCACAGGGAAAGACACTTAGCACCCTGCAAATTTACGCCCTCCAATCTTTTGCAGCAACTTTCCTCTGTGGAAAAGCCTTTCTTCTTCCTGTTCTTGCAGCCCCCTTCTGTTAAATAAGAGTCCTCGGGGCCCTGTTGTGAGATTTAATTCATTTTTTTGCAACATGCTGAGATTCCAGGTGAGAAGTGCAGCAGCCAGTAATGCTGTTTACACCTCCAACTATGCCAAAGAGCAGGAAAGGCCAAACCCCAGTATGGACGTTGATGTAATTCTTCACACATAACCTGTGCAAGGCAATAACACACTTTGTGTACATGAGTGTGCAGTGTACAGTGGTGGAATCAAAAATCAGCTGCTATAAACCCTCGCTTTGGACACCACAGTGATTGTTACTGCATAATGGCAGATGATGCACATCAGAAGGATTTATCCAGATAAGGCAAAAAATCTGCAGACGTTTTAATCAGTACCAAGATAGATCTTGTTTATATCAAGAACCTTTTTAATGCAGCATTGCTGGTTTGGTCCGACATCATCTCCTGCAGTGTGTGGAGACAGGCCAGGAGTATGAAGGCTACAGAGCAGAGCAGGAAGAAAGTCAACTGTGAAATTGGTAATTTTATGAGTTTCACGGGGGGTTTTGTTGTTAGACACAATGCATTTGGAACAGAGTGCCCGGGGTAATACCATCCACACAGTGTCCATTTGTCAGCTATAGGTAACGATATCTTTAACCTAGACTTCTGGAGATAAGCACAAAGGGAATCCGAAAGTAGGCTAAGGGTGATGTGCCCATCACGGAAGGGTCATGTAGTATTACTGCCACATCTCTGAGTCTGGGGAACCCATAAGAAACTGAGGCATGTTTGTTCCTGAAGAGCAGTGGGAAAAGGTACCTCATTTTTCCGAAGCCCAGCAGAGTCCCTTTCACCCCAAAAGATGGGCAGGGAGGAGAGCCTCACTGGTGTACCTGACAGTGCATACATTCTACAGGGCTGCATCAAGATTGAGCACGAGGGCAGGAATGCAAAATGAGGTGGGGCTGAATAGCATACAGCATTTGCTCCCTTTTTCTCACAGAAAAATACCTGGCCCTGTTTCCCAGTTGTATTCATCTATTTCTTCAAAAGGTTATGCTTTATGCTTGTTGTAACAATTCCTTTGTATCTGAAACTTCAATAGTTAATATCAAGTGCATGGGTTAAATGAGCAAATGCATTTGCAGCTTTCATTCCACCTGCAGTGTGCTTATTTGGTTTCAGATGCTGAGGTCAGACTTAAGGGGAAAAAAATGAGAGTGAGAAAGGGAAAAACGAAAAAGGAGAGAACAGTTTGGGTAAAGGATGTTAAGAAGGGCATCAGCCACAGCCTAAAGGGTTAAGCAGAAAGTAAAAGAAGGATGGGAGTGAGCATAGCCATTGCTTTGTGTGAAAGACACAGTCTTTCCACCTCACAAACCTCTGTAGGATTCTGGGTCTGGATGGCAAGCTGTGGCTCCATGCGGGTTATGATTTACATTGAGTTTGGTTGCATATTTACTTGGTAGCACACAACAAAGACTGAGGAGGGAGGGGGAACGGAGGGAGATCAGCACAGATCTGTCTGTAGTATTGTATCAGCCTAATTCAGAAACGAGCTGGGGTGGGTTAGGTTCATCTCCTTTGTTCCAGGACACACCCCAGGAGGATTTCTTCTCATCTGGGAGAAAACATACCTGTTGTGCTTCGCTCTTCTTCATAAAAGGGAAACATTCAGGTCAAGGTGTGCTTACAAAGGGAGCGGGGAGCTGGAAATGCTGTCAGGCACGTAAGTCTCAAAAACTGAGTATTTCCCTCTCTCCCACTCTCACACTTGGGGACAACCAAATGCTGCCCCTGGCTTAAAACACTCTGGTTACAGATGAGGCCAAATCAGGTGTTAAAAGATTATTTAAAACATCTATAACCCCCACACTCCCTGCTTTAAATTAATGTGATTAAATTATGTACAACGCTTAACGTTGTACATAAAGATGTGGCCCCATCTCCTCTCATTCTGGTGCTACTGTGGGAATTTGTTAATTCAGCTTTCCAAGGGCTATTGTGAGGATAGTCACAATGTATACACACATTAAAGACAATATATGTTTTCCTGTATTTTGCACAAAAATCCTTGCACTGCCTTAAACTATGTAAGCAAATTCTAGTGTTAAGATATTTCCACATTATGATTTATTCCATTATCATTTTTTTCCATCTCAGAATGCAATTAATATGGTTGTGTGTTAAATGATTCAGTGAAAGTAAATCTTTTATATTCAGGTAAGCAATTCAGCCTTGTAAGGTTTTATGGGAATTAGATTTTTTGAAGTCTGTGTTGAGCATGCCCATAACTCTGACAGAGCCCTGCAGGCTCTTGTCTTCACCTTCAAATCATAAGACAGAGAAATCAAGCTCCCTCTGTGCTCTCAATTATACCAAAAAACACGGAGCAGAAGTCTTCAGTAATTCAATCCCTGTGGAAGCTTCTTCATACTGTTTGCACTGTTGGAACTGCTGACAGCAGCAATCCCACAATCCCTCCTGGTAGGCTGTCAAAGTTCCTCGTGCCGTGTGAGCGGCACTGCTCTGTCCCACCGCTCCTCCTCCAGAGACCTTTAAGCACATGCATGACTTTTGATGCTTGCTCGATACAGTGGCCAAGAGGCCAAAAAACATCACAAGGAGAGTTCTCATACTCTTACAAGGTGCTTTGTACTCAAACTAATAGGATCTGTGGCTACATGTGGGCCAGGGCTGGTGTAATTTAATCACAAGTACAGCTGCATAAACACTGTACTAAGGAATGTCTGCCTGCAATTGGATTCTTTCTTTGAAAGTGCACTGTAGAAAATTCCTGAGTGCCATTTTCCATATGGTTAATGAGGAAATGTATCATGGCCAGCTTTTAAAAGTAATTTGAATTTATGAGTTGCGGTGATTCTAACACATGTGCACAAGAAACACTGCATACCCAAGGCTCTTCCTTATCGTGCAACACCATTTTGCAGTTTTCTGCCAAACGACACCAAAAAGAACCACTCTGTATTTTTAATTGGCTGAAATCCTCCGAAAGCTTCTGCAGCCATCACTCC
>VZTB01002447.1:374513-377013 GCA_013397245.1 Thryothorus ludovicianus
AATGCTGTGGCTGGAACACTAAGGGCCACTTTCACTCCTTTTAAAAAAGCACAAGTAAAACCTTAAACAAGTGCAATTGTGAAAGTCCTGTTACAGGACTTTCTGGGAGTAGCTCCACCCTGCTTCCATGCTGAGCACCAGCAGACTTCTGGAGCTGTGGGCTGCAGAAAGCTCATCTATTTTATTCTTATTCCTCTCGCTGCCTGTTCCTTCCCTACCTCACCAACTGAAATAAAGACTCCCATTAAAAACAAACAAACAAACAAAAAAACCAATCCCCCCAACAACAACAAACAAACCAACCTCCCCAAGTCCAACCCAAAACAACAAAAAATCCACAGTCTTTACTGCACGCATGAGCCTAAGAATGCAGGAGAGAAGTAATGATAGGATTTATGGGGGTGCAAAGTTCCGTTGGCTTTGTCACTGTTGTGTCCACAATTAAGTAGCTTTCTCATTATATATTTATTTTACAGAGATTTTGTAAAGAATACAAAATCAGTTTTTATATCCATCCAAAGTCTTGATTGTAAGACTGGTCATACTATTCATAAACCCTCAGGCTTCTCCCTTGGAGTTTCAAGGAATTAATTTTTCACTAAACACCTGCTAAAAGGCTATGCTGTTGCACTTGGGCATACAATTTAATCTTTTTGTGCTGTCTCCCAGCACTTTCATTGCTGTCTATGGATTTCATATGCAGGGAAAATCTGAGCCCAGCACTGAAGAGATGAGGACAAAAAGTAGTACCCAATCAGATAAAAAAAATAAAGCAGTATTTTAAATACGCCTTCTTCTACAGAAGATGCAGAGTTTCTCCATTCAGAGTTTCTGACACGTAGGCAGACAGGAGTGCTTACTAAAATATTGCAGCACACGTGTGAGCTGGGATATAGTGGTTTATAGCAGCGAAAAGAGGAATCACTACACGCAAGTGTATATTACATGCTGAACTACACTGCTGTATATAGTATTAACTTGTACTGCTTTACTCACCTCATACAACAGAATCCAAATTAGGTCCCATTATTACATTGAAGGCTCACTCTCAATAGCAGTTAAGCTTCTTTGAATGGATTCCCTATTGTATAAAAAGTATGCCAGTCTTTGACTGCCAAAATCAATTAGTCACATTCATTATGCC
The DNA here is from genome assembly GCA_013397245.1 of Thryothorus ludovicianus. Lineage (NCBI taxonomy): Eukaryota > Metazoa > Chordata > Aves > Passeriformes > Certhiidae > Thryothorus > Thryothorus ludovicianus. The sequence goes on from VZTB01002447.1 coordinate 375,658, forward strand.
TCTATTTATTAATGCTGTACACTTTATAATGCATTTGCTGCTGAACAAAGAAAGTTATAAAATATCAAATATGTGTTATGATTGTAATTATAGCAAAAGAAGTAATGATCTCTTTTAGTCGCTAACTGGTTACAAAGCTTCTGTAAAGATTACATTAGTGGTGACAGATTTATGATCTTTTCCAAGATGTAATCCTTTCTAGCTCACATTTTTCAACAGAAGAACTATGTGATTGGTTACAGGTTATTGGCTTCAATAGTTATATTCAGCAGAGATTATTGTGCTTCTGCCTCCCATAATCCAAACACACAATGTAATCTTAACAGATGCAATTTTAATCTGCATTGCACTATTATAATAAAGAGGGGCACCATAAGGCTTTTTACCAATATAGGGTTTGGTGTTAATTCAATGATGTTAAGAATGACCAATGAGTATTAAAATCCAGCCAATAATTAAATCTAACGTGAAAATGAAGGAAGAACAACACTGGCAATCTTGCAACAGTGGGTTTTGATGGCATTTACTATCAAGCTGTTACACCTTAATGTACAAAAAAAAGTTAATTCTAGCCATCAATGTCATACAGCTAACAATTTTTTCTGAATACTACACAGTAGTAACTGAAACCTACATTATGTTTTACCTTGCTCTCACAGATGCTGCTGCATACTACTGTCTAAAAAGAAGCATGATTTAAAGAAAATATTTTATTAACACGCAGCAGCAAGAGTATGTTGGCATATATGGAAAAATGAAGGACCAGGTGAAAAACTTATGAAAGCTCCATATTTCTACCATAAACAGAGCATGCACAAATTGAACTACATTTCCTAACCTTGGCTCCCACAGCATAGCTTGTGGCGGTACCCCAGCACTCCCTTCTTTTCCAAAAATGTGTCCAACTCCCTGTGCTTATTTCCACTGCTGACTTTGGCAGGAAGCTCCATATTCCATCCGCCCTTTTTTATAAAAATTATTCTCTCCTAAACTGCTTGTCTGCTGTAGTCCTGTCACAGTCTCAATCACAAACCCTTTGTTTTCGAATTACTTGCTACTTCAAAAAACTGACTGGCATTAGACCTACTTCCTTTTAGGAATATAATCTGTCTCTCTTAAATCCCCACTCAGACTTTTTTTCCATAAGTTAAAAAGGTTTCATTTTTCTGTACTCACAGTGTATTTTTTAAGAATAATAAAAAAAAAAAATTCCCACCGTTCCTCTGACACATTGTTGGATTTTTTGGTTTTGGTGGGGTTTTTTTTGTTTTTTTTGCATTCAGTGCCCTACTATCCTTTACCCCACTTTGTCAGCTCACAGGAGATGTTTCATAATGCAGTTACAAGCCCTTTTTT
>VZTB01002447.1:382013-403967 GCA_013397245.1 Thryothorus ludovicianus
CATCTAGACAGCCTTCCTCAGTTCCCACACTTACCGTCTGCCTCACCATTTTAATTTGACGTGGTTGTTAAAAGTTGATGTTTACAGAAATAAACAATAGTATTCTAAAGTCGCTACTATATATTACAGTACTTCATACTGCAAAGTCCAGACTATAGGGTCTTCATAATGGAGACCTTATCTTTATGTGCCAAGGTGTGCACTTGTATTTTTAGTTGATAAAAGAATAAATGAACACTATCCTGTTCTACATCTCCTTGTTACTTTAAGCCTAAAATTTGAAGTAAGTTAAGGATGGTGAGTGAACAATCTTTTTATTTATCCATTCTCTCCTTCCTTCCACAGCTCCAGCATTAACTACATTTTTCTTATCATGTATTTTGGAATAAACGTGCTGCACCTGTACAGCTTTTCCACCTGCCCAGTGTTTCCACTGTCTTTGGAAAAAGGTGACCTGTATACTCACACTGTTTGCTGGCTCCATTTCTCCTTCCCACCCCCTCACACTATCCTCTTCTTTTGTGTCATTTTGAACCATTTTTTCATGTTTCTCACTAATCTCTAATACCACACCCACGCCATGGATGTGCTTTGGAAGGCTGCAGTTCACCGCTGCTCAAATATGTGAAGTCTTCAAGATAACCACATCAAGTGAAATAGCTAACGTAGCAAGCCAAGCTAATTAAAACACACTGAATTAGAATATAGCTACACAAGTAAAAGATATGCAGAAAAAACCCACAGAGCTGCCCACTAATACAGCTAAAAGAGCACCAGAGCCTTGCTTCTTAATTGCAGAGGCTACTGGCAAGCAGGTTTTAGCTACAACAGATGACTCCCCTTCAGCATCCAAGTCCTATGCAGACTATTCTAAATCAGACTTTATTCATTATGATGAGCTACTATGAATTACTTCAGAATCTACAGTTAGTGTTAAGCAATATTTGTTTAAAAAAGGTTTGAGGGAAATCTTGTTAAAAATTCTGAATGGTATTGGAATTTTGAGCATACGAGCTTGCCATTCTAAACCATTTGATTAAATTTAACCATAGGAAGCTCTTCCAAGACCTAATGAAGCAGCAATTACATCTGAAGAGGGAGCCAAGCCAAGAATTCTACCATTCCAATAGCTCTCCTTTGAACATCATGCTACAATATCTAATCTTCTCAGTTTTGAGTTTATACATACAATAAATCTCTGAGCTTTTGGATTTGTATAAAATAAATCATATAGAAAAGTATGTTGCTATGGATTTTTTTAATATAAGAGCTTATTGTTTTTAAAAATTTAGATAGTTTTAAGATTTTAAATACTACCAAAAAAAAAAGTCTTATGCATGAAATAGGATTCAGATGAACTTAAAAATTGTGGAACCATTTTCAGGGTCTGGCTGAAAAGCAGATGATATGTCCATGCTTACTGCCTGTATTTCACAGTACTTTAATAGAAATTTTGACAAATAGATAAAAAATTGGAAAAAGAAATTAAATAAGCATGGAGAGAATATTAACATTAAAAAAAAATTGTTGGCCCTAATTCTGATTTCAGTTCCTTTTCCATAAGCATTTGCTCACAATTCATCGTAATCACCTACTTGGTAGCTCATTGTGTTAGTGGAAGAAGGATAAGGAGCAATCCCAGCACTTTCCCTTCTGATTAAAAGGAGGGATGGTTAAAACTGGAAAACGGCTTCATTTTTCATGCCATGAGCAAATGCAGATTGTTTTTTTTTCAGTAACATTATTATGTTGCACAAAGATGATCTGTTCCCTGATTTAAGATGTAGCTGGAGCAATCCAAGTGCAGCCAAATCGATGGAAGCAATCTTGTTCTATTCCTAGTTTTCCAACATTTCTTTATTACATGTAATAGAACATTTTAGCATAATAACTCAGAAATCCTGAGATACAGGAGATGGAGAAATAATGTTGAAAAGTAATTCCTCACATCTGGCTTTCACCACATGAAGTGCAAATGGTGAACTTAAACATGGAAATACAATTTACTCCTTTCAAAGTTTACACCCTTATCTCTTGCAAAGAGCATACATTCATTTCCAGTGCCTCAAGGTAAAGACTAAGGCATCTATCTGAAGAACAGTATCAGAAGGATTTGGAAGCAATCTTTTCATAATGTTTCTTTGGAAGGGAAACAGGGTTACTCAAAATTCATAGCGATTATTAAGTTTACATTCACACAGCAGATATGGTACCATATTATTTCCCATCACCCGTGTTGTCACCTGCTGAGAATCTCTCCTTGGTTTAAGAGAGCCATTCATTACAAGGCATTAGCACTCTGCTGCATAAACTAAAGCTATGCCCCATAAGTGAACTGGGCAAGCCTGTAATACGCATACTCAGCTCATGAGGACTGTGTTTACCTCTTTTTTGAGCCCTTCATTTTGGTGATTTAATAGGCAAGCAATTTCTTACTTCAGCAGATTCTTTCTATATTATCAAGTCAGGTATTTCTGTACAAATACGTGGGTGTTGAAAAGACTCACAAGGCTCCCCAAAGCTTTGCTGTATCAGTAGAGTGTGCACTGACAGCAGGGACTCTTTATGACAAGAAAAGCTGATCAGCTGCAAGCTTTCCTCTTGATGAATCTAACTCTTCACCAGGTCTAAACTAAGCCTGTGGGTTTTGTGGGTTTTTTGTTTTGTTTTGTTTTCTTAGCCTTCTTTGAGGCCTGCAGAAAGTTATGAAATAGATTTTTCTAGCCCTCCCAGGAGCAAGGCCAGGTTCACATCCTGACCTCAGAAACAAAGCAGTCCACAAAAGCCAGCCTTCTCTGCCTAATATAAAGCAAACTACAACATGCAACATGCAGCAATATTAAGAGTGAGAAATGACAAGCATTGCATCAGCATTGGGAAGGAAAAATAATAAAACCTAGCCATATTAAAAATTCCAGCAACAGCACTACTGAACAACACAATTTTGGCACTGCTACTGTCTCCATAACCAAGGGTGGAAGCATGACATTTATCTGCAGAGTGCTTAGCTGGAAGGAAGATTTCAATTACAAATCAACAAAAAAAGAAATTCTTTATTGCAGAGGTTATTTATTTTCAGATACTTCAGCCATCTTATTCTGTAACCATTCTACTACCATTTGGGTGGTGTAATGTACAAGCACATATAGACTCTCACAACAACACTGAAAATACAAAATAAGCCTGAGGACTGAATCTTCTCTCAACAACATCGATGTAAATCAGCTCAATCAACTGGGGTACATTGGTGAGAAAACTGAGTGAGGAAAGAATTGAGCTCTGATGGTTTGAACAGACTGCTCAAGTATATTTTAGAAATGTGAAGGCTGTTAAACTGTGGGTTTAGGAGCTTGGAAGACAAGAGAGGTGTAAAAGTGATAAATCTTATTCTCATGTTGAAATAGCATTAAGGAATCAAAACAAGGTCCCAGAATACATAAATTCTGAAGTGGAAGTTGCTACCAAAAGCATCAAGAGTTTTACACAAGTAAGAAACCAGATTCGTATCAAAGACCACAGGATTAGAACAACTAGTTCCCATTAGCATGAGTGACAGTGGTGCTCGTGCAAATCCCATGTATGGTGATGGAATATGGACTCTGAAATCACTGTGACCTTGATGTGCAATATTTATGTCTACACCTTTAGCCTCTTGTGCATAATGAGATGCAATCTTTTAGCTTTATGCACTTCACCAGACATTCCATTAGAAATAGGATTTTTTTTTTTTTTGGAGGGTGGGGGAAGAATGCTAAGCTACTTAGACAGAAGGTAGTGAATCAAAAATTGCAAAACTTGAGCTTTCAAAAATAGCCTGAGTGACCTCTTCCAATACTCTGACCACTCCATCACAAGCAGGAGGCAACCCCTGTGAAGAGCGAATTCTGGCAAAGTTCTCTCTTCACAGATGATGCACAGCTTAAGCTATAATGAGTTTTTGGGTTACAAATGCTGAACGCATTAATATTCCTTGATGATAATTATCACAGTATAAGCACCTTTCCCAATGTGAGTAGCATAAAGCAACTGAAGCAGCATTTTTACTACATTTGAAACAAGCTGGAAAATGGGATTTTCTACTCTTGTAACCTGAGGTCAAGATACATCAAGCTATGCATATTAAGTATGTCTACCCTATATAACTATATAGACCTTTCCATATATTCACACACATGCATGCAATTAACCCCTTAATTTTTAATACTTAAACAAATACGCCATGCATATGAACATGATTTCCCAAGAAAAATCCAATATTTTAAAGCAGACTCAAATTATTTTCAAACAGGCTACACTGATATTTCTTCCAAAGTGAGTAATTTTTTTACAATATTAAAAAAAAAAAAAAGGGGGCTGATACAAACTGAAAATTAGAAAAAGTATTTTTATTCATCCAAATAGAAAATAACATTTGCAGAAGAACACTGCTTTTTACCTTCAGGAGCTAAATTATGCCCCACACTAAATATGTCTCACACCCACCACTACAAGCCTTTATTTTTTATAGGAACACGTGAAAATATAGCTCTTCAGTGGGCCCAAAATACATGCCCAAAGCTCACAGACTAAGTAATGAACAGGAGAACTGGAGAGATCCCAAGGAAACAGAGGAGAGGGAGCCTCAGTCCGGGCAGCTGAGCACCTGCAAAGCTGTCCCTTACCTGCCGGTGCAAGCAGCAGAAGCGCCGTGCTGCCTCTGCATGGGGCAGGAACATGTGCAGCTGGGCAGCAGCAGCAGCAAACACCAAACACACTGATTTCACAGCCAGACAGGCTTGCTCAACCTTTGTAGCTTCCTCTTACACATGGACAGGGGGAAATATCTGAGAGTTATCCCAAGAAAGGGATGAATATCCTTTGCAACACATGTGGAACCCACATACCTTTCAAAGATAGCAAGAGACGTGCTATCTTAAACAGTATAAATAGGCTTGGCTGTTCTATAAGTGCAAGACATTTAATTATTATACAGGTACTTACCGAGGATTAATTAACATACAACAAGGATCTGAAATTTGCAGATGTTTGTCAAAGAAGACAGGGTTTCTAATGATTTATTATTGTTTAATTAACATCATGCAGCAGCTATGTTAATAAATCTCTATTTTGCGTACTACAGAACCTAAAAGTGTTACCTAGTGATGAACTGTTACCCTCAGAAGAGGGCAACAACTTGATCTCTGCTTTCCTCTCACCCAAAATTCAGAAAATATTAATTGTTTAAAACTATGTACTGGTAAAGCTGCCTTTAAAACAACACCTTGTGTGTCACAGGGTTTTTACTAAATGTTATAATGCTGTTTTAATACCATGCAAATAAACTTAGTGCGGCTTTCTTCTGAAAAAATGGGAGTCAATTTGAACTTTTAATCCAAAAAATGGGAATCAATTCTGATGTTCTGTTGGTGTGAAATCAGCTGAATGTATTTATGCCATGTTGTCCTGCACTTCCTTTAGAAAATATGCCATGTTACAACAATTTCAAGAACTAAAGCATAATTTTTACTTATGTGCTGTAAAATGTCTCAAAACCCCATGTGAATATATGGCAAAGTTTTGAGGGAACATTTGCTAAACATTTAACAGCACTATTGGCTTATTAAATACTGTAATATGAAAGCCATGAAAGAGTGATATGAAACACATGACATTTTTTTTCACTTAACATTGGTGCTCACTTTGAACACTGTACAAGCCCATTCATCAGAAGAACTGAAGCGTTCTGAGAAATACTTCTTATCAGATAAATGGCATCTTGCTATTATACAAATGATTAAATCCCTCCTTGGTTAATTGTGTAAGATCTGTTCCTCTGCAGTTAAATCCCCTCTCCATCCTCCCCACTAAAACATCTGAAAAGATCACATCTGAAAATTAAAAGTGATGCAGTGAAATCAGGATGGCACAAGATATATTGCTTATATGAAAGGCAAACCTAAGGGAAAAAAAACAGTCAGAGAGAGAACATGCAGCTTTGGTTTATCATATATAGAAACTGCATGGCTGACCATTTTAGAGGTAGAAAATTGAATTAGTTTCTCTGATCATCACAATGCATTTGATAATTACATAATACAGTGACAGTCATGTTAAAAAAAGAGATGTAAGACTGAAAATGTTCTATAAAAAAAACATTTCCATTAAAACAGAATCAAAGTAACTTGGTTCACAACAACAGACGTATTTTAGTAGAAACCACTGAAAAAGATTTAAATCCACAATGAAATATATTAATATAAACTAACAAGAAAAAAATCTCTTGGCATGGAATTGCCTGCAGAGTGTGCATTTATTCTGTAAACACTGTAACAATGATTATCTGTCCTTCCAGCTCTCAGTGGAGACTCCTGCTTTTGAAAATGTCTTGTGGTGACTTACTAAATTCAGGCTATTTCAATTAGTATTACTGCACATTAAAAATTAATTGTATTATAGAGTGGATTAAGGTTTAAATTTCAGTTCTACAGTGTGTGTGCTAGAAATGACAGCTAAAAATCAATGCTCTCTGGCCCATAATCGGAAGTTTGTACGACCAAATAGTGTGGAACTGGCGTCAGTTTTAAAAGAATTGATAGTTCAATTCAAGGTGTGTCAGATCTAATTCCTGATTTAAATGGGAATGCTACCCAGTTACAGTATCAAGCTAAAGAAGAAACTGAAAAACAAAAAGGTGCCTTGCAATGAAAAAAAATGGGCTATCTTCATAAGGATGGAAAAAGTCCAAATTACAGCTCAAAATTCGTGTTTGGTATCACTGAGGGAAAAAAGCTGCTTTAATGGGATGATGACTTCATTACAGAAGACACATATTTTTTTCCACATTTAGAACATGTTGTTAAAATACCACCCGGAATGGCAATTTAGGCTCCAATCTTACAAACACTTGAGAACATATACAGCCTTATTGCTGCATAAAAGGAAGCTTGTGACATTTATTCATGTGAATAAATTCGTATGCAGAGTTGCATGTTTTCAGGATCAGACCTTTCCACTACAATTCCAGATGTGCTGTGGTGCCATGCAAGCCCATTTAAAACTTTTCCTGAGTGTGACAGGCACAGATACAGGTACAGAAGGGAGTTTGTGGACATTGTGAAACTCATGCTTTGGGACACTTTTTTTGGTCAAACAGTCCTGGCAAGGACAGCGCCAAAGAATGCAGACAGTAGAGTCACAGGCCAGGAGACCAGGAGCCCTGATGCTGTGCAAGCCATGCAAAGAGCTGTAGATTTTATGGCCACCCCTTAAGAGAGCACCAGCAGGGGATGTTGAATCCCTAGGCTGCAGTGGGAGGGGGGACAGGAAAGTTGCTATCCAATGTGTCAAAGGTGAGCAGGCAATGAGGGCATGTGGGAGCGGACAGTGATTCTTTGTATCTCCAGTAAGTGTGTCAGCTGTGGTCTCCTGAGCTGTGCTGTGGCTGTAGAACACAGGACAATTTCTTCACCTCCACATATACAAAATAAATTATTATCCTACACTTTATCATTTGACAAATCAGTTAAAACTTGCCTGCATGGATGAAGGCTCTTTCTTGTACAACTAAGGCAATCTGCACTCTCACCTTGCTGAAACTATGGTTAAGACATTGTCACTGTAGGTAGGAAAGATTTTTGAAAAGAAAGTGTCTTTGTTAAAATATTTGTATCTTCACAATAATAATAATAATTTTTCTTACTTGGGTGAAATGATTTTTGCAGAAGGTTCCTCGTGGTCATAGAACTGGATGATAAACTGACACCACTGCTATAATTCTTTCTTTGAATGTGAACACAGTGCCAAAAGGAAAGGAAACAGCTTGAGTAAAATCATTCTTACACTCTTCTGTATTGTAAAATGTATGGGGAATAGCAGGAAGGTAAAAAGCATGTTCCACTTGTTATAAATCTAGTATTGCTCCTGTCTGAAAATGGTTAGCAAGAAATGTCTGTCACTTCTACCAGCAACAAACTAATTTTTTTTAGGAGCAAATCATGAAGAACACTGCAAGTCGTGTGAACAGACTGAGCTGGCATCACTTAAAGTATTGCAAAGCCACACAGGATACCAGAGCCTGGAATTGAACAGTCATTGGTGTGTACCTAAGAGACAAATTGATGTCCAAAATGTTTTTAAAGATCCCCTGTGCTACATGGATGTCCAACAGCAAGTTTGGTATCAAGAGAGTAAAGAAGATGGGTTGTAATAATAACAATAAAGAAATAATCTGGTGCAAAAAGACCCCAAGGTGTAGTAGTCATCCCCGTGCAACAATCACCCTTCACTGCAATTTAGTGATGTTGCTTCATTATAATGCAGCATACAAAGGGGGCAATATTAAGGCACACTATTTAAAGCTACAGGATCTGTGGTGCCAGCTATAGCTCGTACTGAATCACAACTATAGATTAAAAAAAGACTAATTTCAGCAGAGAATACTGAAAAATTAAAACTCTCCTGAAGGTGCACAAGTGTGTCATTTTAACAAGACTTAGCTGAATGCCACAGTAAGAGATTGACGCTATAGACTGATGATACATTTTATACTGTGAACCCTCAAAGTCGTTACAAAAGCACAGCAGTAATTGGTTCCAAATTAACGAGAGCCAAGAAAGACAAAGAAATTTAACTGGTTTAGGTAAGGGGGAAAAGAATCATTTTTATATGATAGGAGAATATACAGGAATTGAGAAAGATTTGTGCAGGGTACAGGACCTTGTGCAGAATAGATGGACTAAGAAGCAACTTTCAGAATTGCAGTGACAAAGGAAAAATTCTGAATAGGAGTAAGACAATATTACTGACTCATGGAAGTCATCACAATTTCTGTTAACTCTCTTCCTGTTAACTGGTTCTGACTGGGGAAGAAATGAAGGACAATTTCTGATGTGCAGAGCAGGTGATGTCAGGTGTAGATATCAACTGGACAGCATCTGTGAGGATTGATGATATAGTAAAGGAGGAGGAACAATTTTTCTTTAAATTGCACTCTGAAATGGATTTGAAATACAAACCAAATTTGGGAGCTCTAAGGCAAGCAGCAGAATTCTCCATTAGCCAAGAGATAATAAAAAACACAAATGATTTAATAGCTTGCTATTTACAGCATTACAGTACTTTTCCTTCTGAATGTACATTAACTAATTTGTCTTGAAAAAAAATCTCTGTGGCTAAGTACTGTCTCCATTTCACATTCAAGTGACTTGTTCTAGGCTAGCAAAGAAGTCACTGGGAATGCTGGAACCACCACAGACTTGAACACATTCTGACTCCCATTTTGAAACACTGAAATGAAAATTGTCTTTGTAGCCTGCCAAGAAAAGACGTGAAAACACTACTTGGAAAAAAGAGGAATTCCCCTCCAAACTGTAGTATAGTGTAAGATGTTGTCTGGGTGATAATAGGACGGCGGACGGAGACGAGAGATCTCTATAAGCTGAATCCTAGAACTTAAGTTTTATTACAAAAGGTAGGGGGTAAGCGAGGACCCTGCTTAGAGCTGCCCGCCACAGCTCAGAGCAGGCCCAAGAGGGGGAGAGAACAAAGGATTGAGGAGCCAGAGATAAGATTAGAGCAGGGAGATGAAGAGGGGGAGGGAAGAGAGAGAAGCGAGAGAGAAGAGAGAGAGAAAGAGAGAAGAGAGAAGGAGTAAGAGCGAAGAGTAAGAGTAAGAGAGTAAGAGTAAGAGTAAGAGCTTCTGGTTACAATGCAATATATGTTCTTCTATGTTGAATATTCTAATTTCCACTAACCAATCTATTACAACATACAAATTCTATGGCATTTACATATAGCCTATAAGAATCCTTACATTACCATGCTTATCAGCTAGCAGAGGGTCTTACTTATCTAAACAAGAGGGGGTTACTCTCAGCCGGACATACCAGCCTTCCAGCTGCTTAGCAACTAAGGTTTGGTATGTCGAAGGTTGCCTTCATTTCAATCTCACTTATAGTTTCTACAATTTTAAAGTCTTCCGTGAAGCAATCATATTTGCAAGGCTTTCCTGTTTCATCCTTCCCAACACCAAACAAGAAAGGAGAATGCCATAAAAGCAAAAGGAGAGGGACCATGTAATGTTATGAAAAGTTAACTGAATTTGTGAGATATAATGGTGTAGGAAAATTTACAGTCAAAGATCCTTCCAAATCTGCTTTTTAAGGAGATGAATGTGAAGGATACATTTAAGAAAAAAAGGACTGCTGAACTGTGTTGAAAGTGTTTCTCTTGTCAGAGAAGAAACCTTCTCCTACCGAAGATTTAGCTTGAAGAAGACAAAGAAAATTACCAGCCCACAGAAAGACTGGCCTGGAGGACCCATCACAAGGGTTGAAAGAGATGCACATGCAGCACAAAAGCGGCAGTTGATGTAAAATACGATAACCTAGGTGACATATCATAGAAATTAGAGTCCTATTTTCTGTCACCTAATTTATTCCCATGCACCACCATGAAGGATTTTTCCTGGCGGTACAATTCCAGTCTGTACTGCTAGGCATACTCCATCACTAGTGCAAATGCAAAAGCAGGTAAAAGTAGACAATTTTTCCATTACTTGAAGTATCCCTAAGATTAAGTTTTCTAGACTAGCTCTCTGCCCAAGCCTGTTTATTTCATTTTTCACTTACTTCTTTTTATTTTTCTATTGTTTTCATTTTAGTCTTCTTTTTTTAAGCTCAGCTATATTTTTATCAAAAGATTTTAAGAATACCATCCCTGTTAAGTCTCACTTGAAGAGTAAGAGCACACAAGGAGCAGTGTAGGTTAAAAGTTCAAATTTGGCAGGGAAATGTCACTCATCTGAAGAGATGAGTATTTAACTGCTCTGGTGAAAATTGGTTTTGATTTGATCATGTTATGACAGTTTGCAAATCACACTTTGCACTAAGTGATATTTGGGTTACGCTTTTTAACCAAACTTTGAAGGAAATGGAGGGCTGCATTGCCTCTGAATGTGTAATTGAACGAGGTAGTAAACATCAACATCTCCCAAGATGTTCAATAAATTACACAGTGCTCTGCAGGAGTTTCATCTGGGGGACTTGGGGGGTGGAGGATTTTTTTGTACTGTTATCCAAAGTCTTGGCACTCGCATAGGTGTGCAATGAAAAGCAATGAAGCTAGAAGCACAGTGGGTTCATTGTGAGGGTTGCCTGTGAGAGGATTGGGAAAAAGGATGCCTAGCCAAACAACTAGATATTAAGAATACACTGCTGAGGTCCTGAACTTCAACTTTTAATAAAGTGCTATATGAGAGAAAATTTGAATTGTGTGGCTAGGCACTGGAAAAAAGAAAGCCAAAACAGGATGTTACAGGCATATTCTTAACTCTGGCCACTGCACTTGTGCTTTATGATTGCTTCTGATTACAGAAATATACTACTCCTTTTATCATTCAGTCTAATCTAAACATGAGGCTGTACCTTTCATCATAAATATAGTGAATGGGGCAGTGTTTTGAATTAAGCTTTGTCCAACACACCATGAATAGCATATTCTGTAAAGTCTCTTGGATAGGTACCGTAACTATCAGATTATATTCATATAATAAAAATAATGTTTCATGTAGCTTTGCACCTTTGAACAGGTCTCCTTCATTCTGCCCCCTCCTTCATTTCCTTTGGGGATACTTATAATGTCCTGAGTTGCGCAACGTGTTCAAACAGCAGCTTAGTTAAAAAAAAAGAAAATTTACATAAAGCAACATTTCTTCTTCCTTCTTTTATATACATTGAAATCACCTCTATAGCTACATGAGTTTCAGGCCACATGATAGAATTACTCATCTCTGCCCCACTGATACACGGGTGCAATGGTTTTATTTGCATGTTTCACTAGAAAGGTCTATGATAGTTTCTGCACAGTCTAGAATCCTGAGATTGAATCCTAAGGGCCTGACAATTTTGCACGTGAAATATTTAATTTGGCAATATTTACGTTCCACATTTATGAATTAGGGGTTTTTAATTTTTTGTATTTCACAGACGCATATATCTAGTTTGCTGGTTGTTGAAGCACTGGTCTTACAAGATGAAAGACACGATATCTAATTCAGCTTAAATATACACCCTTGTATAAAAGAGAGAGCATTCAATTGCAAAACAGCTTTTCTTTAAAGTCGGTATCATTTTACTGCTGATTTTCTATCACTTAAAGAAAGTATTACTACAAGTGAAAAAGAATGTGCAGAGTATCTTTTGATCATGAAGGGTCTATGAGGCATGCAAAAAGAAGGATTTTAACACAAATATAATTCTAAGCTCCCATAATGGCTGAATTGAAGGCAGTGCTTGTGGAAAGTGAGATGGTAGCTTGGCCACTGTGCTGAGGAGATTGAAGGAGTTACTTTCCTCAGTAAGGATCATTGAAAGTGTCACCGGTTAATTCCTGTTCTATGCTCCTCATTAGCATTACTCTCAAGTTTCTGGTTATCATATCCGAAATATTAAGACATAATAAGTACGAAGGTGCAGATAATTGGATATTAACCAGACCATACTTGACTGGGCAGGAGGTAGGGCCTTGCTTAAACTAATCCTGAAATGTATTAATCACCAATTAATGAATGGGTTTCAAATTCATTTTCTATTATAGAACACCTCTGAGTATCCAAGCTTTTTCTAATAAAATGAGTTGAAATAACATGATAGGAATAAGAAACACTCCAATTTGAGGTTGGTTTGAATTAATTCCCTACAGCTTGTTGTTAAGTTCATTGAAAACAATAATCCTAGAAGCAGTGACTTTCTACATACAATATATATATATTTTATATACACACACACGTGTGTGTGTGTATAATAGCACTTATACACTCTATATNTCAACTTCTGCTTAAAAAAAAACAAACAAAAAAAACCACCCAAAATTTTCCCTCTCTCCAACCCAGCACAAAATATGGCCCACACCCATCCACTTCATTGACCTGGGCTCTTGGCGGGTGAAGAGTGGTGGAAGGNATACACTCTATATGTAGGTGCAAATGATCATACAGATGCTAAATTCAGAACAGAGCTAGTTCACTGGAGAACTGCTACAGCACTATCTGTAGGTCTTCAGAGCAAATATAGTTCTTTAAGATGAGACCTGGATCAACTTTAGATGGAAGATGCCAATTAACGATTTTCAGTGTGAAGACATATACACATATATATCAACTTCTGCTTAAAAAAAAACAAACAAAAAAAACCACCCAAAATTTTCCCTCTCTCCAACCCAGCACAAAATATGGCCCACACCCATCCACTTCATTGACCTGGGCTCTTGGCGGGTGAAGAGTGGTGGAAGGGCAAAGATTATGAAATCCCACTAAGAAGCCTGGTGAGCAGATGGGGGTGGGTGGGGAGGGTGAGAGGGAGCATTATTAAGCCCCAGCTTCAAATAACTTTGGTGATTTTGCATTAAGCATGCACCCTTAACCAGAATCCGTAACTATCTTGGCATAGTTGTACTTTTCTCAGCTAAGAGGCTAACTTGCTGCACACAGATAATCTCTAAGCAATGGTAGCTTTTGCTAACTTTGCGTATTTAAAGAAATGCAAAGAACAGAAAAAAAAAATCTCACATTTTTCATTGAAAAAAAACCCAGCCCCCCCAAGCCTCCCCACCCACCCTCCTTTTCTTAAATGTCCAGATAAATTTTAAAATGGATACTTAAGTATTTTTGTTATTTGAAATGAGTGCTCACTACTGTACTAGAAAAAAAAGATCAGGGATTCTTATTCTTACTAATGAAGAAAATTATAACAGACATGGTTGAAGTACTATTATTCCCCTTTCTCTCTTCTTGCTGTCCTCAGTGTTATTTACACTGATGTGAATTGCAAGTAAACCAATATTATCCATCTCTCTGTTTTTTCCCTAATTTGTTGACTTTAATTTTAGTAAGTCTTAAATAAGCACTTCCTGAAGATGAAGTAAGATATGCAAGCAAGTAGTCCTTTTATCAACAATTTTGCCACAGAAACACACAAACATTTCAATGGCTCTTCATTAGCAAACAAATCAACAAGTGATATTTTAATGCATGACTTTATTCCATCTCTGTGGGGACCGTAGTTGAGAGTGTGATGTACAGTACAGAGAAAGGAATCATCAGCCACAATGTCCCAGGGCTCTATCCATTGAGGACTTCTCAGCCTCTGCTTAAAGAGTGCATTTAATTGACTGATAGACAGTAGCTTCTTTGTTCACAGAAGACAGCGAAGTAATGGCAGCTTGAAAATCGTACCATCTACAGGATCTCCTGAGACTAGTAACAGGGGGATATGTGTCAGGAATAAATAAATAATCTAATTATTAAGCCACTTCCTGTCAAGTTAACTCCAATTTGTTGGCTTTTGAAGGCAACAAAACGAGGCATTTTTCCTCATTATGCTTCTCTTTTTATACCACTGGTAATCACAGGCGGATTAAAGGGTGCCTGATTGGTTTTTTTGTCAAGGAACTGAGAAGCAGCCAACAGTACAGAAAAACAGAGTTGGGGTTAGAGGAAATTTCATGCTTGTCTCCTTTCCAGCTCCCTAACAGCCCACACTGCTGCCCCATACAGTGCTGCCAGCTGTACAGCAAATGTGTGCCCCTCCAACGGCGGCCTACCAGGCCACAGGCTCCATCCTGAGAGCTGTGAGATACCTTGCAATCTTGGCAGGTAGCTACTGCTGTCATAGGCATAATTCTAAAGGTGACCTACGAAACCCCGTCAGCTCACCAAATGCAACAATATGAGCAGCTCAAGCTCGACACCCACTCTCCAGATTGGCTTCTTTTGTTGCGCTTCCCGCGTTTACATCGCGGGAGAAGCCTTGGGACGAGCTCCCCTAAAGAACCGGAGGCTTCCCTGCGCGGTTTGGGAAGGCGGTGGTGAGGCTGCCCTCGGTGCTGACAGCCAAATGCAGCTGAAGGAATGTGCTTCGGCTCCTGAGAAAGCCTGCAGCGCAAATGGTCAGCAGAGAACAAAAGGGAGGCTGACACCCTGCCATTAATTCAGCCTGTGGTGCCTAAGCATTGACCCTGCCATGGCTCGGAGGAGAATTTTACAGCAGGTGGAGGGTAGGGAGCAACTTTCATACTGCCCAGCATTGCTTTTCCACAGCATCGTGTTCATTGAGTGCTATTCATGCCACAGGCACTTTTGCAGGAAAAATCTAAAGCTTCCACGCACTTTGTTTCATTTCCTTACAGGATGAACTCCAGCCAGAATTGCGAGCATTTTTCAGATACTCCTTTTATTATTATCAATATTACTATGAGTACTGCTGCTAATATTATTTAATAATATGGCAATTGCATTCTATTTTCTTAAAATTTTTTTTAAGCCCCCCATTCTTCCCCTGACTCCCCCTNCCCCCCCGAAAAAAAAAAAAAAAAAAAAAAAAAGATTCTCGGTTGTTTGCAGACTGTGTCCTCTCTGAACCATTTGTGATTTTAAAAGCCATGAGAGCCTGTTTCAAAAAGCAAGGAGCTGTTTCTGCTTCAAACCCCTGAAAGGAAGCGCCAGCTCCAAGCAGAGCAGCTCGGTGGGGAAAGCCAGCACCTGGGGACAGGGGGTGGCAGGGATGGGGCACCCACAGCCCCAAGAGGTGATGCACAGAACCTGCAGCCCAGCAAATGGAGCTGCTGGAACGTGTGTACAGCTGCCTTTGCCACTTCCGAACACATCCTGAATTTTTTGTTAAATTGCGCAGATAATTAAAGCCTCTTCATATTTACAGTCTGCTTCATTGGTACCATGAATTCTGTTTTCAGTTACTGTCTGCAAATTCCCTCCCCACGCAATTTCATACTAAGCAATAACACTTCATTTTACATAAGTTTTATCTGATGTCCCCATACAGAGCTGCCAGCTGTACAGCAAATGTGCAGCTCTCAAACTGAGGCCTACTAGGCCACAGGCTCCATCCTGAGATCTGTAAGGCACCTTGCTGTCATTGGCAAGCGTTCCCTGCTATCGCCGCTACCATCGCTCCACACCACACACAACTTAAAATCATCTGATTATTAGAATTTGTGGTCCACACTCCATTTTAACCTTTATTTAATCTATCCCCAGATCACACATTTGTTTAAATGTTTTGGCTGGTTTACAAATCATGCAGCCATCTGCACAGTAGGTGTGACACCATTTTTTAGACAAAAGTTACATTACAAAACAACAAAGATAAAGTCATTTGAAATGCTTTGGTGTTTGTTATTCTGCCTGGTTTGCTTGGACCAACTCTAAGAAATAAATAGAATTATCTGTGTAAATCGATGAACATCTATGAAAAACAACACCCAGCAGAACACAGAGCTTGCTCCATTACCTACGTTAATATCATGACAGCTGAGGAGAGATGACCTGGCCCACTTCTCATCTCTCCTGTACAGATGGCTATTAAAGAGAAAGTATCCCTTTTGTATGGTCCATGCAGAAACCCTTTATGGGCTTTTCAAATAAGCCAGCATTGCCCACAGGAGAGTAGCTTCCTGTTAGTATTAAATAGCCCAGATTTTGCCTATTTTGTAACCTAGCTCCTCATGAAATAAACCTACGTTTTCTCAGATTTAACTCCAAATGCTGATTTTCCTGGGTATTTCAATTACATCTCCTCATTTTGCAGACAAGGAGACCAAGTTTCCTCTAACTTTTATACAACTTCTTGTCAGCCCTGCCTGTAAAAAGGAGATTCCCAAGCATTCAAATGATTTCCTGATGCTAAGAGGGTATGATCACTCTCTTCACTATAAATTGACAATTTCCATTTCTTCCTACTCAAAAACTGGTCAAAAATGACTAACATAAGGAAGTGTTCACCTCCTTCCTCCTCTTGTGTGTAGATCTTTATCTTTGGATCTTTTTACGCTAAATCTCAGCTAAGAGAGACTCTACAATATCAGATTTACTGCAGAGTGATCAAACTGACGTTCTGAAGATTTATTACTTGAGGTCAACATGGTGCAACAAGTATTAGCTGCTCAGCACAGCTTTCTGCATAAGTGAAAGGAAAATCATGGGGTTTTAATGACCTTAGGCATTAGACAAATAATAGAATGTGCGAATGCCACATGCTATTACAACCATACAAGAATTTTCTTGGGCTTATTTCCAGAAAGCTGATTGAGGTATTTCCTTTGTCTTGACATCAGTGATGTTGTCCACACGCACCATAATGTACACGGCACAAATGTGAGGCAAATAAGATGATTTATTTGTATAGGTTTATTATGCATGCAGTTAATACATGCATAATGCAAACACACACATCCACACAACACACAAGCATATATAGATATCACTGTCACTGAAAAAATCAAAAATCATGAGTTGCACTAAAATGTGTATTTACATCTTCTAATGGTTACATACTACTTGTTATTTTAAAATGCAGCTGTAAAATTCCTTTGCAGAGAAATTAAAATGTTAGAACGCATTTTCTATATACCCTTCTTTTTAAGCGCCAATTGTTTCAGCATAGATTTGGTTACTTGGGATTTGATGAAGTATTTATTTACTGGTGAGAACTAGAATTCCTCTTGTCAACTGCAGGATTGCTTCATCCTGTTTTTCCATTTGCTTTCTAACTTTGGTGCTCAGGACCTTTTTTTCCATTCCCTTCACTTCCTCCTCCTGCTCACACCTGCTACCCTGCTCAGTGCCACATAACATCCTTCACTCAGAGACAAACTCTCCACAACAGACTTCACAAAATAGGTTTTATACATGACACTGAAAAACTTCAAGAAAGAAAAGCCTGTTTACTTATCAGAAATGACATAACGTCAATGTCAAAAGTAGGGTGTCAAAAAGGTACCGAATCCTTCCCCTTCACTCCCCAACTCTTCAGAGGGGCAGTGGTTCTTGCTATGACATTAGGGCTTGCTTTCTCCATCAACAAAAGTAGCAGCAAACTACAAAGATTGTGGTTGTTTCCCCCTTTTATCATTCTCTTTGTCAGCCTGATCAGTCCTCAATGGTAAATGTGCTGCTCTGTTGTGCACAGCCAGCGGCTCGCAATTTGCTCACTATGTTTCATGAGACAGTTGTTTGTGGCTGTTTGGAACACATTTACCTCTTTGGGGATTTATGCGCTAGTTGCAATGCCAACCTCCATAGTGATAGAAATTTCTGTCTAACTAAAATAGATAATTAGAAGCTGGTAATTATTGGTCAAGAATTATCAGAGTGAAAAAAATTAAGCTCTTCATAAATAGTTCTTGGCAATGTCATCTCTTTACGTTATCTCATGCCTAAGAGCACTTAACTCAGAGCACTTATAAATTTACACTACTGCTGCTGAGCCCCATAATTTTATATGGAGTAATTCCTTTCCTGAACTCCCCCAGTTCTGAGCCATGCTATATATACATGCGTGCAAAATCCTAGGCAAATGCTACAGCAACTGTTTCGTTTATTTACACCAAACTACATCAGATACTACAGATGTAAAAGAATCAATTAAAGATGAAAGAATGTTTAGCATGTCTGCTTAAAATAACAGTGAAAATAATAGGAGGAGCAGCAGAGTGCATCAAACAGAACACAAACAATGGCAGACTCTTTTCCTACTCTCTGAGGTCAAATGCCAACTGTAAACTATGTGATGAAAACAAAGGAATGCCAGAAAGCTTCTTTTCCACAGACACCGTGTATCCAGAAATAGAATTTTCTCAAAGAATGCTGCTAAATCTGCTATGTATTCCACCCAGATAAAAAAGGTAGAAGAAAGAAGACAACTGAAGAGATACCATTTATGCCAACACTTTTTAAACCCATATGAAACCTGGATTTATGTTTTCTCCTTTCCCATCCAAAAGCTGGAAATAGTTTCACCCACAAATTTCAATACACACACCAACAGACAGATCTTCATTTGGCAATTATCCTTGCAGTTATCCAAGCAAAAGTACATGCCTACATCTAGGTCCAAAATAATGCCAAAACATGGGGCCTATTAAAAAAAACCCACATCATGCCTTGCTTTCTGTCTGCTAGCATCCCCTAGCCTAGCCTGACTCAGTGTGTAGTTTAAGTTAACGCGGGCTCTGCTTGATGAAGCACAGTGTCTGCAAATGTGTCGACAGATCTGGCAGTCAGAACTCTCGAACTTTAGCTCTCTTAATGAAAGCTGGGGATCCCACTTCTATGCCTCTTTGTCCTCATCCACTCAATGGAAAAGGCTTACTGCCCAGACCCATCATGAAGATGGGTGGGAAGGCTTGATTAAAGGCTGTGGAACAGTTCTAAAATGGAAAGTTCTAGATGTAGTAAACATGTAGTTACTAAAGGGAAGCTGCCCCTATGACATCTTTTTATTACATAACTTGTATAATGTAAATTGTATTGTTGTCAAAGATGCTTAAGGTTACACTTCACTGGGTCATCGGAAGATTTTATTTTCCATTAGGTGGCATAATCCCTCTTGTTGAATTGATTGAAATGTATAATAAAATCTGTAAAAATGCTATATACTCTCCTAACAAAGAAGAGTAAGAGGCTTTTCAAATAGCCTCTAATCCCTCTTCCCCTGCTAAATGTCTAGTTGAGATTATATTTGATTAGACAAAAACACACACATACATACAGCCTAAAAATACCTACCCTCAGTGGAGCTATTTTAGCCAACAAAGTAATTCCAGTTGCCTTATTTAAAAGTCTAAGTTTCACACTGGGGTTTTATAAGTATAGCTTTGTCTCAGTGACCTTCCATAATGCAACTTCTCTCTGTGGATGTTAGCAACATGAACTCAGTTTACATCCCTGGATCATGTTCAAGGGGCACAGTGATTAGATGGGACACCATCAAGTTTTAGGCTTTCAAACTGCATCATGATGTTGAGCAGCAACGGTTTCCCTCAACTGGTTGAGCATTATCCCATCTCTGTCAGTGGTTTCCACTCATTTCTGTGTGGAGTTTGGCAGAT
Organism: Thryothorus ludovicianus; assembly: GCA_013397245.1. Taxonomy (NCBI): domain Eukaryota; kingdom Metazoa; phylum Chordata; class Aves; order Passeriformes; family Certhiidae; genus Thryothorus; species Thryothorus ludovicianus. Next base: position 401,895 of record VZTB01002447.1, read on the forward strand.
GACTTTCCACTTTCATATTTGTCCCATGTCCCAGGTGCCTCCCCTTTTTCTGAATTATGATTATGGAGTAAGAAGGCACCACATCCATCAATAATCACAACACAGATAATGGGAACATTTTATTATGAGAGGAAATAACAGTTCCTGACACAGTGCAATGATGTCTGTAAAGGCATTTATTTCCCCTACATCTGATCTAGGGATTATTACACCACTTGAGTTTTAACTCCTGCCTTGCCACATTACCTTGCCCCTCTCTTGCATTTAAACACCTTTCTTTCTCTGTGTCTCCCTGAAGCTTCCTTACTTTCCTTTTCCCAGAGAATGAAAGACACTACATCCTGTTTTGCTAACCACCTACTAGGAAATCAGGGCAAGAAGACACATTTTATCAGATATCTGTAAGTAAAGGAGGGATCAATGTCTTTAGGAAATCGTATTTTTTAGTTTGTCTAATGTGCTGCATCAACAAGCCACTATTCACTCCAGTGCTTAATCTAATATATTTCTCAATCTACATATTGATATGCATGCAGGTAACTACATGTATATATTATATACATTCACACAAATGTGTTTGTGTGCACGTTTTCTATATTGTCTATAAATACTATAACAATATCTACAGATTTACATAAACTAAGGCTGGCTAAAAACAGCTTGATGTGACCCCTTGAACCTTCCTCTCTAGACAGAACACGGTCTTGGAAAAAGGCCTGTGAACAATGATATAAATTAAAGGGGAGGGGGGAGAGTGAAATTAGAAAGATAGCTAAGGAAAAAATCCAATTAGTGGTGAGAAGACTAACAGAATTGGAGATCAGAAATTATTTTTCCTTGTGCTTCCATTCCGAGGTCACATTCAAAACTATCCAGAATGCTGATATTCGTTTCGCTCCACCCCAACACAAAATCCCCTCGCATTTGCTTAATCGAGGCTACATCATTAAGAGCTGCACTGTTAAGTCTGGCAGTGCAGATAAGAATCTTCCACTGAACACAGATTACCACACGCATGACCGGCAAATCTCCCTGCATGTTTTGCAAGCTCCTTTATTTCACTGGGAAGATTTTGTATTAAGCACGTTTAAATCTGTGTCACTATGGTTATGTCATGAAGTAATATCATGCATGATTAGATAGAACACAGACAAAACAATTAAATATTTTTAAAAAAGATTCTCTTTCTCATTCAACCTCATCCAGCTTTAAGAAATTAAACATAGGCAGCTAATAGCTCAGTTTAAGAAAATACATTTTTTTCAGATCTGCAGGTTGAACCCAGCTAAATGGATTTGTCCTGCTTTACTGACTCTCTCCCCATTTTGCTTCTCCCATTCTGACTCTTTAATAAAACTTATCCAGAAAATAGAGGGAAAAATAAGTCTCAGTATTTAATGAAATAAGTGAGCTCCTATTCTAAAAATGTGGGGCACCTAGGAAGTGGGTAGCAAGAAAACACATCATCAATTCCAGCATCATCCCTTATAAACAGTGTCCATATTCCCTGTCATGTTTCAGCATCACTATATGCTACAATTAAGAACATTTTAAACACTGGAATCAAATAAAACAGCAGAAATGGTGAGCTCTGTAGTTAATAGTACTGTACTTTTAAATTCCATTACTGACACAGATTGAATACTCTGAAGCAGTTCGAAACATATCCTACCCAAAACCACACAATATCAATACTAAGGCTTAACCTAACAGGTAAATTGCTTATCTCCTTTAAAAAAACAGTCATTTCCATCTATTCATTTTTATGAAAAATATAAAATGTTTATGCTCTGAATGTGTAACATCTTAAATAAACTACCCACAGAAATGGGCCATTAAGTTTTTGGATAACTTTCTTTTACATTGCAGCCAAATTGCTAAGTGTTCATGGAAGAAATCTGCACGTTACTTAAAAGGAAAAAAAACAATTTCCACCAAACTGGAAAGAAATCAAGCAGATTCACCTCTGTTGGATATATAATTACTAGATTCTATACCACATTTTTTGATCTGAGTTTTGCAAGATTTTCTGCTATTTTAGCAAGAAAACCAGTGTAAGGGAAGTAGGAGTAA
>VZTB01002447.1:403980-449362 GCA_013397245.1 Thryothorus ludovicianus
AAAAAAAAAAATCAGTGGTACCCATATCTGCTTTGAAAAGCAAAATTTGGAAAAAATACTAATAAAAACCAGGAGACAATCCTGGCAATGTTATCTTATTAGTGAGCAAATGATGTGCTTGATAAATTTAATTGGCTGATAGAACTCTTAGTGCTATTACTGAGTAGTTACCAAATTGAAAACATTATGGGTAAACCTAGGGGAATCAGCAAATAATAGGAAAATATGAATATCAAAGAAAAAGCAGCTTTTGTTTTATTCCAATTTACAACTGTAACAGCTTTGTAAACATCAGGATTCAGGAATCCTAAAAGATGTTTTTTTAAATGCTTGTACTTTAAAGAATGTTATTGCTGTATGCTACAATTCCTTACTTTTTCAAATAATTTATAGTATTTAATTGTATACAGATACACTCAGGATTTTTTTCCAGACTGCTCAAACATAACAAACAATACTATTTTATGGCCATTTGAATTATTTATGTTTCCTAATGACAAAAACTCACCAGTTTTGATTTTGGTAGTGAGGTGCTTGAGAAGTACACAGTAGTGTCATTACCATAATAACTTCTGAAATTAAAACCTGTCTAAAACTCTACGGAAAGCTAACATCCAGTTCATTAACCATTCCTGTTAGTTTGTTTTCAATAATGCAAAAATGATTAGAAGTTTAATTTGCTAATCACCTGTGTTTTGACTGGCAGTGGATATATAATTCTCTGCAGAAGTCTAAACTAGCCCTTGCAGAAAATAAAATATGCTAATGCTTTATCATGTCTAATAATATGAATAAAAAAATCAATCATGCCTAGGTTAATCATTGATGGATCCACAATTAATTTCTCCTTAACTCTGTTTAATTTTAGAGACAACGGTGATAATGAGTAAGAAAAATGGCTATTTGTCTTTGAGAAGTTTTAGTGCTCACTTACCAATCATGTGGTTTGCAACATGAACTTGGATGTCCCACTCATTGTAGAAAACCATCTGACATTTGATGCACTGGTAGGTCTTCTTCTAAAGAAACAAGAGTAGATAAAATTTACTAAAACATATAATCATAATAATTTCACTATAACTCAAAATACCAAGTGGTCACAGTGTTCACAGTGGTCATTTACGGCTCTCCAGAAGTGCTTTCATTAAGGCTTAATTATTAATATTTAAAAAAATAACATTCTACAGGTTCTGTAATACCTTTAATTTGAGTTTTCTGAAACTTGCTAGAGATTGTTGTCAAATTCCTAACTCCATGGACAGATCAGTATTGCTAAAACATCAGTGCTAAACTCATGGAAGGCAAAATGGAATGAGAGTATATGGGATGTAAGCCAAACAACACTGAAATCAATGTGGCTCCTTCATTTTACACCAATGGATTAGATCCACTACAGAGCAAGGGAGAAGCCAGGAAAATAACACAAAAATGAGAAATATGCTCCTCTAATTTTCAGTGGGGCTGCAGAATCTCCTCTGTACCACACATTTTAAATGGTCCATCAGGCTGCCATTTGTCAAGGAAGAAAACCTCCTAGCTAGTCTGGACAAAAAGTTCCTGTATCAGGGCATTTGCATCAATAATATCCATTGGCAAGCCTGTACTAAAACTGGGAAGCCTGACTGGAAACTAGCCAGAGAGCATGCCTTCTGGCCACATTAGATTGGGCTTGACTTACTTAAAAATCATGTTGTATACAGCTCAAATTTCATTATAAACCAGGAAATGCATTACTCAGCTCAGTTTGGTGCACAGAACATGTTTTCATGTCTATCTTGATGTCTTTCAAGAAAGATCTACTCTTTCACTTTTCTACAAGGTACATAACTTGTCCAAGACATTTCAACATCCTAAAAATGTAACTGCATTTTCTTTCATTATTTTTCTTGCTCTGAATTGGCCAGAGTTCATATTGGAAAGCATTGTTTTAAAAGTGAAAACTAAGAGTGTATTCAAAGGAAGATTTAGATTTTCCTTTATAAGGCTTAAAATCTGCAGTTATCCAGGCATCTAACGAGACAAGTAGATTCATAAAATTATTCAACTGCATAATTGTAATATCAAGGACTCAAGTCTTAAGGTAACAGTCTTGACGAGCTCAATTCTTGTTTTGAAGATGCAATAAAGTCAAGGTAAGCCCTGAACTGCCACATCAAGGCAGTAACTCAAGAGACACAGATCTTTCTGTACAGCCACAGGCACCTTGCCTACATCAGCAAAAAGAAGAAAAAACCACAGAAAAACACATATTTTTTAAAGAATGTAAAGTCACAAGAAGCTGGCAGAGATGTATCAAATTGCAGATTTCCCGTATATTAGTTGGAGAAGAAATAGGGTACACTGGATAGCGTGCATCAAAAATACATCCTCTCTTGTATATGTTTAACTCGTGAAGTTTTATGCAGCTGGTATTATCAATTATATCTTTTTAAAGGTATTGGCTTTTTTACCTGACTCCAAACAGTAATAAAGACTTGCTGGATTTTTTTAGCAGCATCTAAATTTAGATGCTCTGTCCCAGACAGATAAAGTGCCCATCTATTAAGAATCTTTCTGCTTCAAGCCTGTAAATAGGATATAAAGACTTTTCAAACATATGTTGTTTTGCCTTACCAAGTTAACTGAAAAATTAGTGACTAATCAAAGTCAACTCTGAAATTAAGTGTTCCTGTGGGCTCCTCTTTACAAATCTCCCATTGCTTCGCATACACAGAGGCCATTTTAATTTGTTCAATGACAATAAAATGTGCTGTGTCTCTCCTCAGTAGAAACACTCATAAGCCTTTTGTCTGTTTTTCATTTAAATTAACCTTAGTTTTTCAAAATTTAACAAAGTTAAATCATTATGTAGCAACCAAAAATCAATGGACACTCAGAAACCAAATCTGTTTTGACTTAGTGTTACTGTTACAATTTCTAAAGCCAGCTGTTTTTAAAAATAAAATACTTTTTCTCTTTTTTCTTTCTTGTGACAATATTGGTAACATTGGTAGAAAATCAGATTCAGTCTAAGGATTTCCTACTGTATGTTGGTAAATTTAACCTTACTGCACTACATCTAGATTTAGCAGAGACCTCTAAATAATGACAGTCACAATCAACGATTTATTATGCTAAGCTCTTTACAAGATGCTTTTTGATGCTGACATATAGAACAACAATATTGCATAAATAACAATAACTCTCCCTTTTTTTAAAACATTGTTTCCCTTTAGAACTAGTTAGAAAATATTTCTTACTCCCTGATGACTGGCACTATGTATTGTTTATTAGCATACCCCTAGCATTATTCCTGATATGTGACTTTGTTGAAAAACAAAGAAACATAAATGTAATGGCTGGTCTTTTCTCTTGTTAGCTGAGCAATGCAGAGTGCATGTCAAGAACTGTCAGCAAAATTATGACTGATGTACATAAAGACAACACATACAAAGGTTGGGGATTTTTTGAAGTCAAATGCTAAAAAGTAAAGTGATTTGACAACAACAAAAAATAATAATTTACTACCACTTACTAGCCTGTTCAAAATGATCTGACATATTTGCAGAATCACACACAGAGATTTTCTTTTTATCATGAGGGGAAGATTGTTTTTGTGACTGCTGCTTGATCAAGCCCTAGTTCTTTTTTGTTTCTAAGCATATTCTAAAATGTTGACATCAACTTTTATTAGCTCAACACACACTCATCTCCAAGTGTCTAAACTTGTGCATGACAAAGTTTTTGTTTTAAAAGCATACTCTGTAAATACCATTTACTCCTAGATTTTCAAAGTGATCAAACCCAGTTGTTTTCAGACTATGTCGAACAAAATCCACATACCTATTTCCATATGTTTCACATTCTAAGGTAGCTCTTGTTTGCCGCAAGTTACATATTAGTCTCACAAGCTTTGTCAGAACCACGGGACTCATAACTGCTCACAGGAGTTCCTGGGTCCTGATGTGCTTCACAGCTGATCCCAATTCCCTACTACAGTGAGATCTGGGGAGAGACCCAGCCCCTCTTCACACTGTGTTCCCACAAAGGGGAAACTTGGGGGAACAAGATAGAAATGGACCTGGAGGTATTGCAGCTCCATGCCCCTTGCCTGATCAGAAAGGAAAGAAGCCTTGCAGCACTTGTGTGACACATCACAGAAGAAAAATTGGATTGTGACTCAAGGAGACATTTGAATTTCTCTCGAGTGTCTCCAGCCTTTGCAGTGCAGATGGCTCTAAACAGAAAGGAGCTCAGAGCTGTGACAGCCGTCAATGCCTTGTCCTGCTGCAGCTGTTTGCAGAAGGGAACTCTTGCTGAGCTCCCTTGCCCCTCTGCCCACGCCACCAGCACGTGGAGGATTCAGCAGGACTGAGCAGGCATCCCAAGCCCTGCTGCTCCAGGTCACAGCCCTGAGCATATCCATTCCACACAACAATGAAGAGTGGACAACTTCAGGGCACTTAGACCCTAACCTGCCACAACTGCTTTTCCCAGAGGACACCTGTCAGTCTTCTGAGGAGAGAGAATGACAATATTGTCATTCTTCCTTACAAACACAGAAAAAAACTGACACATATTTCCTGTAAGAGAGTAATTTCAAATCAGCCAGGGTGTGCCACAGAATGCTCTTGCATTTACAATATGTTTACATATGGACTCAGGCAGGACCAGTTTAGTAAATGGAGAAGACACAACGTGTTCTAAACTGTGCTGAACTGCAAAAACTCCCACAGATTTGTTCCAGAGGAGAAAGGCACATGGGATTAAGAAAGTGGTTTAACATTTTCCTTTTATAATTATTATTATTATCACCTCATCTTTTAATAAAAACTCTCCAATAAGCAAGCCCATAATCATGTCAAGAACCTAAGTCCCAATTTGTTTCCTCCATGCTGAGTGTAAATCTGAGGACCAAGTCATTTTGTGGCCATCCAAAATCATTGTAGAAGAGTAAATGCTTGGATGAATGTCTCACAAGAGCATCGGGTACCTGTTGCACTCCTGTTTTCACAACCATTATAAAGTTTTCCAGCGTTCAAATCTTCTCTGTGACTTCATTTAAAGAGGTTTCAATTGGACACATGCATGTGCCTCCCTAACCTTTTCAATAATTAATGTCACTTAGACCTTTAATTATTGTTTCAATCCTCACTTTTCACTCTACAGTTTTCTGAATTTCTTTTCTATAAAGGTGCCCAGAGTGTCCACATCATGCACAATGAGACTTTGCTGCTTTTATAAACAGTCCAGGAATATGAACTTTCAATTGGTACTTCAATTCTGTGCACAGAATTTTATTTGCTTTGCTTTTATAAATAAAGCAAAACAACTAATCACCACACTACTAGAGGATTTACAGTTCTATTCAGAAGTGCTTCAAAAGCATGCAGAAAACACTTCTGTGTAGACTTTTGTGCCCTGTGACTGTCTGAGGTACTGATACATTCTTTTTTTTCTATTCCCTAGCCTCATTATATTACTTGAAAATGAACTGCATATGCTACTTACCGGCTCATGCTCCACCTCCTTGTCAAAATCATTCAGCATTTTATCACCTGCCTATTTTGTTCTGACATTCCCCAGTTTTGTACTATCATGGAATTTTATCACCTTACCACTTATTCTTTCTTCCAGACTACTGATATGCTATATAAGTTCAACAAAATTGGTGCAAATAATGTTTCTTAAGGCTTTCCATTATTTATACCACTCTAAACCAACTTGCTTCAATTCACAGGACTCCTATGCTTTCCATACCCAAGACCATGTTTCTTTTCTTTTTTAATCAAAGAAAGTATCTCTCCCTACGCCGTACTTATTCACCCAACAGATTAGTCTTTTGTGCTATGCCATTTCAAAAGCTTTGCTAAAATCCTGGTAAATCATGTTTATAGGCTTCTCTGTCAGCACTTGTGGCTATTCTCTCAAAGTACTCTTTATTGAAAATTTTAAGCATGATCCTCCCTCTGTGAATCTTTGCCCTCTATCCTTCATTAAATCCAAACTTTCTTCTATCATGGCTTTGATTAGCCTTCCTCTTCTGTTCCTCACTGTTTAAATCAAGCTCACAAACCAGTAACTTCATGCATAAGCCTTACATTTCCTGTTAAATGTTTATTTTGTGGCCTTTTCCCAGGTTGTTGATGCTTCTTCTTAAAGACTGCAAGTTTATCTGCTTAATGTTTCCTTTTATCTTCAGATCCTTTCACTGAGAATTTTGGAATGGATATTTTTGTAAGTCATTTATTGTATGTTATACTCCATTATATTACCTCTAATCTGTACTTCATTCTTCTCCATGGGGAGGATACGCCACTAGCTCAACAACAAAGCATTTGTTTAACAGTATTGGTTTCCTCGATTACATATACCATTTCTAGATCTCCTGTATCCATGCTCCTTTTAAATGAATACTTATTCCCTACATGAAATAAACAAAGCATCATTTATAGTGTCTAATGTATGGCATTTACAGTCTTAGGCTTGCAGGCATCCCTAGTTTGTTCTATACTCCTTTCACGCTTGTCTTCCATGCCCTATCAAAAATGGAGTTGATGTGTACCTGTTACCCCACCAATAACCTTCTGTTTTACACCTAATTACATTATTTGCCCTTGTCACACTCCTGAAGGGGACTTTCAAGGCTTTTTTCCCCTCAGTTTTAGCACAGACTGAGTGTATGGATCAATAACAGAGCTGAGACAACCTGCTGTTGCCAAAAAAGAGTGATACCACACCTCTCACATCCTCTAATTCCCTTCTCCCATGTCAGTCATTCACTCAGTCTCCCTCACAAGAAGGGTAGAGATAATTCAACCTTTTAAACTGGCAGAACAGTAATCTGACAAGAAAGCGTACAGCATCCAAAACATCATATGAAAATAAAAAGTTAAGACATTTAAAACTTGCACACTAACTACAGCAATTTGCCAGTGCTAATTCCTAATGCTGCCAGCTGATTTTTTTTACATCACTATTTCATTAAGCATTAGCAGTGTGGTTGGCCCATCATGATACACAAGAGCAACCACAGTCCTAGCTTTATCCATTTACCATTTTTCATCAGAGTTCAGGTTAATTTTGACAGTATCTAATTGAGGATTTCTTTCTTACCTTCCTGGATGCTTATTTTGCCAACCTTAAGCTCTTAGAAAACTAAGCATATGTTAGCCACTTTTACTGCATAGTTAGTTATTTATCTTGCTTATGGGGCACTGTCATCTTGCTCTTTTCTTTTTAATTGACTAATTGCCAACTCTTGTAATTGCTCACACAAAACCCTTTAATTAGTATTTCCTGATTACTTTTAAAAATATGTTCATGGAGATTTTATGTGTATTTTTCTGTTCTGTTTTCATTTAGCAGGGCCTTAAATTATAACAGGGTCTGAGTGTACATGCCTCTGGAAAGACTACAATCAATCCCATAAGGTAAGCAAAATGAAAAATGGAAAGAAATGTTATTTTTTCTCATTTCTTTCATTATGGTTACTTATTGCATACAAATGCAATACAGAAATACATGTTCATGTTAGCAGTCCTTAATTCTCTATTCTGCTTGAATTCATGGTCTGCTGTTCTGTCTTTCACCTTTATTCTGGATTCTGTATTTAATCATGTCTGTCTTCAGTGTCTCTTAGTTACAAACTTTTCCCTCCCCTGGCTGACGAAGAGCATTAGCTTGCAATGTCTCACATCCCCACACAGAAAAAAACCACATCTTGCCACATTTAAAAACTGCATCTCTTCCCTTTGAGATATCTAATCCTTTAGCTCTCTCTAGGCCTTTCAAACTCAGTACTGAAGTGAAATACCTGTCAGAAAAGTAACTCTAAAACCTGGCAGCACATGGCTGTATATTTATTTTCTCTCTCAATTACTTCATATTAGGCTTACATAGTTTATGAATACAAACAGCTTAAAGTACTGTGAATTTGATTTGGGATCTAAAAAGAAAATACACTTCTTTCTGCCTTTCTGTCTGAGGGCCTGATCCTGGGTGAGGCTGAGTCTTTGAGCAGCACATATGTACGTGCTGAGCAGCGCTCAGGAATTTGGGGCTGACTGTGTCAGCAACTGAACTTTCTGTCAGCATCCCCACCCCATTCTGTACCCGTAGCACATAAACCCAAAGGTGATGGCCAGCCTGAGACCCTCTGGAGCCCAAGAGCTGTTATCCCATCCAGAGGCATCCCAACACTCAGCATCTGTGTCAGAGCCCCGGACATCTGCGTGGCTACAGACTTTGTGGAGGAGCTATGACCAACACCACACTGATAATTCTGCAAATTAAGAGGCATCAAAGCACAGGCAAGGGTGCTTGACATGGCAGGTCTGAGACTCAAAAAGCTGATATTCTGAGTAAGCTGATATTTTTTCCCTTTTAAAGCTGTTTTTTTGCTTTGTTTTTTTAAAAAAAGGCATACTGAGACAGACTGTCATTCAATAAAGCCACTACTTTCTTCACCAACAATCAGCAACAGATGTAGCCCAATAAAATTAATAGTTTGCAAGTACACACAAGAGAATACTCTTGTATCTTTTCTCCATCACAGATTTTGTAAAAGCTCTCTGGATTTTAACAGAAAGGCAAAATCAGAAGCTTTTTATATACCTTTTTTTTTTTTTTTTGTAATTTAAACACTACAACTGCTTTTCTCCTGCTCTATGGAGAATTAATGCTGATTAATTTCACTTTCCAAAGGGTGACTCAGGACCCTCCCCCTGCTCTTAATTGTCCACTTTTAACTCAAACTGAATTCTCCACTATTACTTACCAAGATAATTTAATCCTACAGAATAGAACTTGTGCTCAAAAATATGCAACATTAATATTAATGTACAAACAGAAATATATTACTCATACATAATATATAAGAAATTAATTTTCATTGAAGTATCAAGAGAAGGAGTAAACCCCTTAGATCCTTCTCATGCAATTAGCTCTACACTTGGGGAAGTCAATGGGACTTCACAAATGAAGGCTTCACATGATAACATGGGCAAGACTGGGGTTTTAAAAAAGCACTACAAAATATGCCATGAACAGAGTCCTACAATCATTTTGCTGTGATTTTAGTACTACGCTCTATGGATACACTTAAGCCACATCAACGTTAACAAATATACTGATAGCATCTGAGCTGGCACACAGCTGCTGACATTGCAATGACGCTTGACTGTGTGCCCAGTTGAAAAACCTCCACTGGGGCAGTGCAGCTGCCCAAGGAAGTGGTGTACCAGCAAAACAAGCACTCTGCTCAGCCACTCTTCAACACTATCCACAATGACTTGCGTCTAACTGTTTTTTTTTCCTGTGAAGACATACTTGCTCTCCTCTAAGGGAATTAAGGGAACTTCACAGAATTTCCTCTGTCCTATTTCATAATCTTTTACTTTCACATTAATTCTTAAAATACCAGCAATTCCTCTTAGGTACATCCTGTAATGTTACTGTCATTTTACATGGGGCTTCAGTCTACCGTTTCCCTGTCTGAAGAAAAAAAAACCAAACTACAGAATTTGTTTCAGAAGCAGAATGCCATATTTCTAGGTTTGAAGGACTTCGACCACTCAACCACCATCATACAAACCAGCTGTGAAAAAGGGAGCATACAAGAAATAAGGAACTATAGTTAAAATTGATGGTTTGGAAAAATCACCAGGTGATGCAGATATTCCCTGCCTACACCTGTGAGAGAAGCACCAAGCAGCAGAACTGGATCAACTGCAGTTGGCCACCGTTTCTAATGGTTGCAAGGATTTGTAAGCAGACAGCCATGTTCCTATAGGTTGGCTCTAAACCTATTCCAGCCATCAGAGCAGAAAACAAGAGGACTGTTGTAGCAGTGGTAAAGCAAACACAGAAGGAAATCTGGTAGCTTGAAGTCTCAGATCATTCTTTGCTGGTGAACCACCCCATTTCCTACTGGAAAAGATGTGGCCTTCTAGATATAAAAAGCCATTAGATGTACGTTTTTAGACAGAATGCTGTGAAACATCTGAATAATAAGCAAAAAACAGAGGAAATGTATCCTAACACAGGACACCAGAACTGTGGGCATATGATCAAAGGGGACAAATAGCTCTCTTCTCTCCTACCACCCACCTTGTCTTTGAGTACACAAGCAGCAAGTAACTTTGAAATGGCTACATTTCTAAGCAGCAGTATTTCTAAGACACTCTTCAAAGGCATTTTACAGGCATTAAAAATGATAGAAGTGCACATTATTACTGGTAGGACTGTTCAAGAAGAGTCACCTAGAGCCAGACCACATCCAGATGACTTGTGAATATCTCAAAAGGTTACACAACCTGTCTGGGTAACATCTGCCAGGGCTTGGTTGCCCTTCCAGTATTTCCCGATGTTCACAGGGAACCTCCTGTGTGTCTATTTGTCCCCTCTGCTTCTTGTCCTAGAATGTCACACCATAAGGGTGGATGTTAGCAAGAGACACATCTCTGCTGTCATACACAGCAAAATATGCTGTATAAAATGGTACAGGTCATATTTATCCACTAAGTTGTAATTCAGGAAACAGTATGAATGAAAGATGGCTTTGGCAGGAAAAACAGGTACCTTCCAGCTTTCAAGCACCAGGCATAAGATACTATCTGCTATCACAGAGAACTGGCAGGTCAAAGAACAGTATCCTTTAACAAGATACTACATGTCAGGTGGTTTTCTTATGTTCATTTTGTACAACTTCATGAAAGAAGCAGTACTGGGGCTACATATCCATTTTAAATTAATGGTTAGCCCATTTTATTTCCCTCATGACAGAGTAACAAATCTGGCTGTTATGTTTGTGGTACAAGACAAAGTAACACACACATCATTTATAACAAATTTATTGAGTAGTGGTAAAAAACAGGTCTCATGTACAGTCATTTAGGAAGCTAACCTGTGAGTATGACAAAGAAAAGATCATAGTTTCCTCCTATAACTTCCTGTCTTGTGTTCGCTTGACTATTGCATAAAAAACAGCTATAAACTTCAGCTGCAGCCATCTTCCTGATTTGGATCTCTTAAAGGCCTCTTTTCTATTTGGATTCTAGCACCTGCTGGGTCACCTCTCTTCCCAAACATTCTAACAACTTCATAGGCTTTGAGATTACTATTAATCTCTGAATTTTTCCCTGAAATTGGCCAAGAGTAGTCCAAAAATAAGAGGCAGAAGTGAGAGAATCCTCTAGAAGCATGCAAACCAGCAGACAAATAGAGATATGTCATGATTTTCTGTGTCCTGCTCCTAAAGATGATCAGGCTAGAAAATTGTGTGAAACTTCTTGTTTCTACCCAATTCTGAGATCAATACAGACACTAATCACTACTGTCATTTTCCTCTGGGGCTGTGCAGAAATTGTGACCTGCTACACCAGTCAGATAGCCAGCAGGTACAAGTTCAGGGAAAGCCCTAAGAGGATAGTGGACTGCACAGCTGAGCTGCAGGAGTATACACCTCACGGTTATTTTGTCTCATAAAGCTTTGCTGAATCTACATTTGCCCTCCCTAGAGATCCTTAAGGACTTCATCCACATTCCTGTGTCCCCCTCCAGTTCTTCTGTGTTTCTTCAAGCACGCATTCCATCCCCCAACCCTGGGTCATTTTACAGAAATCTTGGTTTAGTGCTCTTGAAAATTTTGGAGAACATGTTATCTTTTCATCCTCTCATGGGAAGTCTTCCACAGGTGTGAAGAAGATGCCTCTCCAAATTCCCCATATGAAGCCTCTGACAAATAACAAGACAGACAAACAGCATTAGATTTTAATGATCAGTGTACAGGAAACTAAGAAATCTCACTACAATTTTCCCCCTTGCTTCTGTTCAGCTGTTCCCAGACAATATATGGCCTTCTTTCAATATACTGAACTCATGGTGTGTGTGAGGTGGGAATTTTAAAGCTTAGGTAGGACTTACAGCAACAGGTTAACAATAATACTACCCTTGTAAAAGTCAAAGAGGACTCTGATAGCTCACCACCTAAAGTGTTAAGACAAAAAGAGAAATGCTTAAACTGGACCTTATCAGCTACTTCATAGTAGTGGCACTACCAAAAATAAAGCATAGAGCGAAGAGGAGGTGGCCTACTGTGGCAAAAAAAACCCCAGGCTAGCCCTTCCTAAGAACAGATATGGTCACACTTTAAATAATACTTCCCTGAAAGCAATGTTAAAATGACACCAGAAGACAAAACTGGTATTTTTAGTGAACTCATTTTGAAACTCCAGAAGCAGAAAATATGTTTGTCACAGATTAGTTCCACAAACTATTTCAAAGCCAAATCTTTGTGCCAGCAACAAACCTTCTTTACCTTTTCCTGTCCCTGGATCCAAAATAAGGCATGAAAATCACTTGTTCTGGGCCTGGATTCACTGACAGGAAACCCAAGGCGCTACTTATGTTTACATTACAAGTTTATGTGCTTATTCATAAAAATCCTGTAGTCAGAATGATCAGCTTGGATGGCTGATGAGGAGGATTATTTTAATTTCTTTATGTATTTCAATTAAATGCATGAGTATTGATTTCAGTGCATTTTTGCAGTTAAAAGCACTGTGATTTATATTGCTAAAATGCTGTTGCTTGCCCTGCCAAAAGCATGCATCTGGGAACATTTCTGGGTTGCTTACAGTCTTTTCTCTCTTCTTTCTGCCTCTGACTGCCAGTGCCTGCTGTTGAAATAAACCAGCTACTTCAAAAGGCAGTTCCTGTTTTCTGTCTTTGTGGGTCTGGCAGTGTTTTGAGAAGTGGGGGGAAGAATAGTAAGAGAATAAAGGTAGATTCAGGGCCCATGAATAAATAAAGAGAAAAAATATATAATGATAAAAGAGTACACCTACCTGAGCTCCATTCTTTCTCCCAGGGTTGATACTGTTTCTGGATTCATCTGAGGTCGGAGAAGTTGAGTTTCAAGGAGCCAACAGCTCTCCACAGCATCTGAATTTTGTGACCCCCATCTCTGCAAGCTCATTGTCAGCCTGCTCTTTCATGGCTCCTTCCTGAATAGTGCTGTGATGTGCCTGGTGTCCCCTGCTGTGACATGCCCATCCTGGCATACAGCTCTGCACAACCACAACAGGACAGAAGAGCAGCCCCAGATTCACTTATTCTGCTCTCCAGCTGGTGTGACAGTTGCTAGCTCCCTCCTTTGTCAAGAATTTTTGATACTCTCTGAAATAGTGAGTTTCTGCAAGTCTTTTGCCACACCTAAATAAGCATCTTCACTCTTGAAATAATTTGGCTGAGTACTCACGCTGCTCCTTCTCTCCTCAAGACCAGAAAACCCAGAGCATTTTTGTATTATTCATGAAGTACTGTCTGCATTGCCACAGGTAATACAGTATTCACATGAGCTTCGCATTCACGTAACAAAGTGACACAGAAGCAATTATGCTTCTACTCTGAAAGTTACCAACAGGACCCCAAACTGAGTGCAGTTTCATACATGGATACTCTAGCACAATTCAGGTTTTACCATTAAACTGTTGGTGTAAGCTGGAGTCCATTCCCTCCTCCCCTGCCAGCTAAGAAATGGACAATGTAATTTACTGCACCTTTATGCTGATGTGATTCAGCAAGTACAGAAGTCTTGAAGCTTAAGTGAGGGCACACTTTCTGCTGAGTCAAGAGTTCTCTCATTAGGTGCCTGACAGGATACTATGGAAGAACAAGAGAGTCAAGGCCACACAATTTTTCTTGAACAGATTTTCATCCTCCAAGTGCCTTACAACCAGTGAATTTTAAGTAGGCATGGAAACACACTTTTCAGGAAATATCTATCATAATTCTGAACAAGGAAAATGAAGCAGAGATGTCCAAGCAGATTTGCCAGGTCAGCAAAGCAAATAAATGACAGAAAAAGGTCTAGTTCCCAATTCACCAGCATACCAGACCCTGTTCTCTGCTTTTAGACTGTTACTATCACTACGGTTATCACTGTAGCCTAAAAATGTGCTTGCAGTGTGATTCAAGATCTTTACAAGAAATCTGTAACCAGCTGAATCCAGCACCTCATTAAAGCTCAAAGATTAACTTGCAGATCTACACATTTTAGAGCTCTTTCAAAAGCCAGCTATCCTCAACCTGCCTGTTTAAGTCTGTTTGATAACTTAGGGGTACTAGATTCAGCACTGTGATGGGCTTAATGAATTCTGGCCTGCTCCTTGACTTGTTGTAACCAATGATGAGCAATACTCAGAATTTTCCATACCAACCAGAAGGTAAGTTTCAGTGGAGATGATTCAGGTCAACATTTTTCACTTAGCAAGTGGGGTGAGCTCAGCAGGTGACAGCTCAGCTGAAGACATTGTACTGTGGTAAGGTATATCACACCCTATCACTTGACTGAGAACAGACTAAACTGGGAAATTTTCTAGTTCAACCATGAGAATACTGAGCAAAGAAGCTAGAAGTGACACTTCCAGTGTGATCCTTTATCCTAAAAAGGTATTTTTAAATATTCTTATCATTAAAACCTATTACTGAGTAAAATGGGGGATTCAGCAATTTTAATGGTCTGCCAACTTATATATGCAAGATACCTATTTTCCTTGGCTTAGGAATGAAATATTTTTAAATATGTCAGAAATCTCAAATCATGTGACTCTCAATAAGGCAAATGAAACTTTCATTCTTTTATTTATTAATACTGTTTTTTGAAAATTTCCACAAAATTGCATGTTTAAGTAGTTGTCTTCTGTTCAAGAAACATCCTTCCAGTGGAGTATGAAAGCCAGTGACTAACAATAAATTTTTAAAATCCAATTTTTTTTTTTTACTGTTTGTATTATATGCTTATGTTTTTACTTCCCTCAGTCTGGACATTCAATCTATTACCACATTACCACTTTCAATTTTGATTCTCACTGCTACAATACTTGCATCACTAGAATTTGGACCAGTAGTATCTGCTAGAAAAATTAATTATCTTTCAGGATTTTACAAACATGCATTTATGGTTTCCAGAACTACCAATGCTCTACCAGGAATTTGATAGCTTTTTCTTCCCATGAGAAAAGAATCTGAAAGTCTACCCTTCTATGTCGACACCAGAAGCACAGACACTGAAAATTCAGTTTACATCCTCAGAATGGAGGTAGGGGGCAAATGGTGATTTGAAGGAAGCAAATGCTATTTACAAATGTGTATTTTAAAAAGCTTTTTCATCTTAGATACACTTTTATATAAAAATCAAAAAGGATTAAGAAGAGGAACATGATGCCAAGTAGAAGTATAACTAAGAACTCTGATTATACCTGATCAGAGTACAGGAAGAGTCATTAATGACACTGAAGGTAACTGATCTTACATCACCACAAAGGACTCCCAAATCTCTTTTTGTCTAGTTTACAAGCAAGAGAAAGACAAGTTGGTAACATCTTAGCATGGTAACTGACTTAACACATGATCCTGATTGTGCTTGAGGTAGCAGGAATTAGCTTCCAACATGACTGGGAAGAGGGATTTCATGTAGTCACTCGTTGCAAGATGACAGAAACAGAAACCAGGATGACTCTGAACCTATCAAAATCCTGCAGCTGGTAATCCTGTGATTCCGACTGTGCAGCAGTGGGATCATCAGTGGCCTAAAACACAGCTAATGAGAGCCACTACTCTTCCCTCTTCTTTAAAAAGATGGTTTTCTTTAGACCTCAGATTCTCCATCTAAGAGCCTTCCATAAATTCCACACCACATCCCATTCCTCAGGTGTCCCCTACCCCCAATGTACAAACCAGAGATGAGGAAGTTATGAAGGCACAGTGTCTTTCCCTGGGAGGTGCATCCTGCCTGACACTTCATCCCAAAATCTCAGCTCCAATTCTCTCTTCATGGCACTCCAGGCTCTGTGCTACCTCAGTGTCCTTCTCTCAGTCTATCTTCATCTATAATCTCAGAAGCTCCATAAATACTTGCCTCTTGGTCCACATATGCTGATGTATCCTCACTCTTCCCTCTCTCCCTCCCACCTGCCCTCCAGTTTGCACAACACTGTTGGACAATGTGCTGAGAAATATCTTTCCCCAACAGATGGGCTCACAAACAGGGAATGAGGAAGGTGATGGAAGAGCAGCAGCTCCCTAGCCACAGGGTATCCATACACATTCGCAGCAATGGGTTGCACCACGCTTGCATCATTATAGGCTAAAAGCTTTCTTGAAACAAAAGCTGTTATTTCTTAAAATTTGCTTGTGCTGTGTTTTTAGGCTTCCTGAATTATAAGATGCAAGATACAATGCCTAGATCATAATGCAAGATACCATACCTACAATATTACCTCTAAGTCACTCTAATGGCAATATTTCTGAAGATAAAACAGATTCTCTTCCCTCAGTACACGACCCCCCCTACCTCCCAACACACAAGTGTCATTACTTGGTCACTGGTGACTGAGGAAGCAGATTACATCTTTCAAGAGTTTGATATGTACTTTCTAAGTTATGCTGCATGACGTAATTTCAATCATCAGGCACTAGGTGTTTCAATGACATCAAAATGTTCTTCATCAGGAATGGAAAGAAAAACAACAAGCAATTGCATCCAAAGGACTGATTTCCCAATTTACCTTAGGCTAGCATTGCACTTCTACTTAATCAAAATATGCTATAAGAGGAGAAAATGAAAGTCTACAACACAATTAACAAAAATACCCTCCATTTGTTACTCACAAATATTTTTAAAAAATCAAACCCTCATGCCAGCATTTTGGCTCACTGTGTCTACTCCTCTGTCATTAATGCTCTCTGCCGTAAGCACAACTTCTAGCTGGGGATTCCAATGCGTATGGGAGCTAGGATAAGATTCCAGATCTCAGTTGTGCTGGCATGAAGATAGGTCTCCTCAGTGATACAGAAGACAATATCCTAGGGAGACTGGAATAAGTCCTATTTCACAAAATTCAATCCAAGATGTAAGGCATATCAAGAAGCAAGTAATTACTAGCTAATGGCTGTGGATGGAAATGCAACATGAATCAGCCTAAGCACTTCATGACAAGTGACAAGACAGCTTGAAAAAAGGGGGATTTTTTCCAAAAAGATGGAAGGTGTCAAGAGCAAAGAAAAAAGGGTTACCTCTTCAGTTTGGGAGGGGCTGATTCTAGGCATTGGAGATACTTGTGGTGTTTTCAGCTGTGTACTGTTGCTGTCTGGAACAAGCTCTCTGTGGATTGACTGAATATGATTTTGGAGTTCAGTTTCTGATTCAAACTTTACATTGCAACTAGAACAGCGAGTCTTCAGTCCCCCTGCCTTGCTTTTGTTCTCAATGGAACTCAAGTTCTCATTTTGGCCCATGCCTTGTCTGTTACTGCTTGAAGGGATGTTGACACTTGGACTACCACTTTTACTGAGATTAACACAGCTAGCACACAGACCATATGGCAGACCGTTGATGTCAAGTTTCACTAAATCCTGCTTCGAACGGAATTCCTTCAGGCAAGATGCACACTTGTACAGTTTCTGGAGATGCTGTGCACGTCCTGTGGACTGCACAGCAGAACCATTTCCAGTTTTCTGCATATGGAACGTGCCGTGGATTTTCAGCTCCAGCGTGGAGGTCACTGTCTGCATGCACACCACACAGCGGAACCCCGTCAAGGAGTTCCTCAGGTCAGGGTGCATTTGGCAATGCTCTAAAAATTCCTCCTCACTCTGGAGGGGCATCTTGCAAATCCTGCAGTTTCCAGTGTCCAGGCTCTTACTATGTGTCACTTTATGTTCAGTAAGAGTCAGAAGAGATGGAAACCGCTCGCCACAGATTGGGCACATATAGTGTTTCACTGGTCCCAAGTGTGTCTGCATGTGCTCTCGAAGTCCATTTTCAGAGAAGAATGTTCGAGAACACACATTACACTTGTAATTCCCTTTAATGAGCTCAGCCTTTTTCTTCACTATGGCACTTTCTCCAGGACGAATGTTGTGGTCTCGCAGCTGGTGATTCTGCAAGAGAGTCTCCATGGTGTAAGCTGCTCCACAAATGTCACAGCCATACATAGGTTCAGATGTGTCCACATCTTCTTCACTGCCATCATGGCTGTTATGGGACTCCTGGCTATTTGTCAACAAGGTCTGGAGTTCCACTTCTTCTTTCTGAACTTGCTCAGATGCCCCGTTCGTTCCACAGTTTGGAGTTTTCGTTTCAAAAACACAATGTTTTTCTCTCAAGTGCTTTTCCAGCAAGATGATAGCATGGAAAGCTTTGCTGCAGAACTTGCAATTGTACTTCTTGCTGTGTGTAGTGATGTGACACTGCAGCTCCACCTCCGTACCAAAGGATTCACCACAGAAGATGCACTTGTGTACTTTGCCTTGGTTCTCCAGGTGGTTGTGTTTCACATGAAGCTGTAGGTCAGTCTCATTGCGGAAATCCCAGTTGCAAGACGTACATCTGTATACCTTCTTCTCATTGCTGTGCTTCACAGCCAAGTGCAGTTGAATGGAGACCTTGGAGTCAAAAACCTCTTGACACAAGGTGCAGCGGAAGAACACGAATGTGTGCATGTCCAGTAGGTGTTTCTGCAAGTCATCCACAGAAGTGAACTGCTTGTCACAGCTTTCACAGATGTAGTAGGTTGAGGTGATCATGAAATGAATGGTAACATGCTTCAGCAGCGACTCCTGGTTTGGAAATTCCTTGTTGCACTGAGGGCAGGTCAGTTTTGGCAGGACAGTGTCAAGATGTGTTTTCAAATGAGTCTGAAAACCATCCAAGGAAGTATACTTAGCACCACACTGATTACAGATATATTCCCCAGCAGGACGAGGAGGAGCGCCTCCAACTGCCTGCATCATCTTTAAAGAGGTCTGCTCAATGGTTACAGGAGATAACGGACTCATGGCTCTGGACTTTTTCCCATTGTGGATGTAATTCAGTGCCAAAGGAATGTTCTTATGGTTCTCCTTGATATGCTTGTTCAGTTTAAGAACACTATTAAATATTGGAGAATTGGTACAGTAAGAACAGGAATACACTTCCACCACTGGATCTTTTGGGGTTCCAAGCACAGGAGAACCGAAACGGGAACTGCTAAGATCACAATGGACTTGTCTAATATGCTCTTCCAGGGAAGAATCCGTAAGAAATCCCATGTAGCAATGGGGACAAAAGAATGCATTACTGTCCTTAGCAGCAGGGTTGGCAAATCCATGAGAACATCGGATGTGTTCCTGAAGGGTGTTGAGGTCATTGAACACTTCAGAGCAGAAGTTGCACTGGTAGACCATGGCAGGCATGGTAGAAACAATCAGTGCTGGGTCTGGAGCTTCATGGACTTGCTTAAGATGTTCATTCAGATTGTAGAGAGATGGCAATACCTCCAAACAATACTGACAGATATGGGCTTGTTCAGGTTTATCTAAATGCATAGTTTTCAGGTGTATCTGCAAAACTGCAAGGCTGGAAAACAACTGTTTGTTGCAATAAATGCAGCTATAAGTAACTTTTGCCTGTTTACTTGAAGGACCAGTGATATCTGGCACTTGCTGAGCTGCCCTCTTCCTTCCACGACCTTTTGGTATAGGAGGAGCCGTTTCCACCATTGTTGAGCTATCCACTGAAAGATTTGAATCTGGGGTAGTGCTAGAGACGGATGTGTACCCCACAGTTACCAAAGATGGGCTGTTGCTGTGGTTGCACGACTCTGGCTGCTGGTGACTGTCCATGTGGCTGTACAGCTCCTCCACAGTGTGAAAGCTCTCAGAGCAAATGCTGCATGAATTCTTCTTCTCACCATTATGAGCCTGCTCCATGTGATTTACTAGGGACGTTTCCTCTACAAAGAGTTCATGACAATAAACACACTGAAGAGCAGACCGGTCTTCATTAGGGGAACACTCAGGGTGACATTCTGCAATGTGCTTCTGAAGATCTTCAGGAAAATCAAAGCCCTCTTCGCACTGACTGCATTTCTGAGTGTCCTTCATTTTCCAGTCCTCCATCCGGGAAGCGGACTGGGAGCCATCTTTGTTCCTCTCGTGAACCTGCATGTGTCCATGCAGGGAACTAGATGACAGGAACCCACGTCTACAAATGGCACACTTATATGGCTTGTTGGACGTATGAGTCTTTAAGTGAATTTTAAGATGGTCGCTCCTTGAGAACGCCGCATCACACTCACTGCAGTGGTACTTTTTGTCTCCCGTGTGGAGTTTTATGTGGCGGTCCCTGCTCCGTTTGTGTTTGAAGAGACGGCTGCAGTACGTGCACTTGAAAGGGAGCTTGTCACTGTGACTTTGCTCGTGGTGCTTTAAGTAGCTGAGGCGGCTGAACGATTTGTCACAGAACTGGCACGGATAGGGCAAACCTGGGCCTCCTTCCTCTTCTCCAAAATCACAGCCTTCTCCATGGCTCGGGGAAGTCTGATCCTTGCTAGAAGGCGATGATGCTGGCCATGAGCAGGAGGGGTCATCCTCAACATCCACTCCGTCTGAAATGAGAAAGAAACAGGCCCACAAGCTTAATCCCAAGAGTCAAAAGGAGATAGAAAATGCATATGAATAACGCAGAACTGCTACTCCTGCTACTAACTGCTACCTAAAACATTAAACTCAGACTAGGACATTTCTTACACTAATATCCAACAGTTTCAAGACCACATTTATTTTTATCATACTGTAAAACATTAGAAGTTATTAAATAGTTCTGTGCCTATATTAACTTTTTATTGCTTTTTTACAATTCTTTCTCAGTTGCAGGATATGTATTATACATTGACAACTTTATTAAAATGCAGATTTTAATATATTTAATGTTTCTTTTGTATCTATTGTAAAATTATTTCCATATTATGTGAGCATCTGAAGAGTCAATGTAAAGGAGAAAATATTACAGGAATGCTTTAAAATTAATACAGTCAACCCACATGCCTAATATTTAATGAAAAGATTTGCTCTGCTTTGCCACAGGTTTGTGGTACTTTTTCCTTTGAAGTTGAGTCTGAACACAGGAAGCTTTGTAAAGACTAGTTCTAAGAGAAACTTGGGTGTTATTCTAAACAATAATAGGAAAAATTACAAGGGAGGAACAGGACAACAATATAAACAGTGATGTTTTCTCTAATAAAGTGCAACCACATTTCTCCAATAATGATACAATTCAGTTACTGAAAGCCGGCAGCTGGATCATTAAATGTTCAAAACAATCTAACAAACCAACAACCAGGACCAAGGAAAATGGGAAAGTGTCACAAGGGTCAGCCATGAACAGCATTTTTTTTTTTTAAAGTTCAGGAGGTTGCCCACCATTTCTTCCTTTTTTGCAAAGGCCTCAGCCAGATGAACTTCCTCAGTACAGCAGAACCTGTACTGTGAGGTGACCACAGACAAAGCAACTTGTAAAAAACTGGAAACAGGAAAAATGATAAACATTTATGGTAAAAGCTGAAAGATTTATGAGTTACCAGGAAAAGACAAAGCAGAAATGCTTGCCAGATAAAAAAATTGACTAGTTATCTATGGTATTACCTCACCTCTAAACAGGGAAAGTTGTAAATATTTTTTTCAAGAAAAAATACAGTACAGTTTTGCACTTTTTGTTTTAAATGTAGATAGCTATACTTCAATAATCATGCTGATATTAACCTAAAACTTCTTTAAAAATATTAAAAGAATGTTTGAAAGATCACTGTACATCAAATAATTCTTCTATTTCTTTCCAGGGGCAATGCTTGAGGTTTTTTTTTTTCCTTTTAAAACTGACTACAATAGCACTACAGAAAAAAGATACAATAAACCCTTGAAAAAATATCTTTCTAAAGATATTCTTGCAAGGCATATAGTTTCTTGACATCTTCAGCCTTCTCTCAAGAAATTTACTGCAACAACACAAAAGTTAGAGCTGGCCTATATTATATAAACAAATTCCAAGCCTGCTTACTTTAAGGTAAAGAGATTTTACTAGATTATCATCCTCTTGCTTATCCACAGGAAACAGATGAGGATTCATTCCTTTCCTGCATCTAGAAACTGATGACAATGCCATCTCACTATCAATGCCAGATGGCAACCATCTAACTCTGAGAAAACAACCAAACACCATTGCTGGATGCCTGCCCATTGACACAATGCTTTTCAGGATAACTTGGAAACTGTATGGGTTTTTATCCTCTTGTTTATGTCTTGGAGAGGAGGGTTTCACAAATTAAACACACCTTTTGCACACACACACACATACTATGCATCTGTAATTATCTACATACAAATCTGCACTACTAGTATGTATTTAAATAACAAAATCAAGTGCCATATTTTTGAACCAAAACCAATGTTGTTTGTTTATTAAAAACTGAAACATAAAAATCCTCCCTTCCAGCAAAAGTACTGTCATCTGCTAAAGTGCTTCCCCATGTGCAAAGTTCCTCATTGTCATACACACTAAATAAAACAAATCAGGTGAGTTTTAAGATGGTACGTTAATGACTGTAATATTCACAGGAGAGTTCTAATGTAAATCTGTGTACTGCCCTTTCAAATTGCTGGATTTGACTCTAAAACTGGAAATGATCAAAACAGTGGAACAAGCATTTACAGAAAAATATGTTAACATTTTCACCAGTTCTAAATTTTATATTTAATACATCTTTCCAGCTAGATCTTTTAAATGGAAAAACCTTTTGTTCTTTAAAAATCCAATATATTTCTGACGTACACCCACTGACGGCAGATAAACAGGAATTTATGTCAAGCAACCGAGTGAAGAAAAATAGACTGTGACTGCCTAGGCAACATATTTTGTAACCAAATTTAGTATTAAAATGTATATCCTATGGAGAAATGATATATTATTGTAAAAATGTTTAGAGGAATATATAGTAAGTGTTATAAATAGTGTACCATCACTGACATAGCAGTAAATCACTTCCTTTTTGCGGCCACTGCCTGCCCGGTTTTACCTCTTATACAACTATTCCCCCCGGCTCGTGGATCCCAGCAGGCTGGGCTGGCAGCAGGGTCAGGATCAAGCGTGGAATGTGACCATGGCATCAGCAACGGCAGCCCCTTTCCTCCCACCCCCAATTATCCTTGTTCACCTGGGAGTCTCCTCAGCTTTTACACGAGGGTAAGGAAAGCCGAGGGGGAAGAATGTAACTATAGCACAGAGACAGTTCTTACTTTCCAGCCAGCAAATGGAAATGTGTGCCACTTTGCCGTTGTGGTTTTTAATCAGAGCCCATACTAATTCAACAGAGCAATTCCCTTTGTGCGAAAAGAAGAGCAAGCCACTTACAAGTCAGGCTTGTGTCCTTTTAACTTGAGAGGTGGAAATCTTTCAACCTCTCAGAGCTACAGAAGAGCCAGCAAGGCAGGGGGAATTCCGCAAGGCGGAGGACAACAGGATTTTCCTGAGTACAAGTCCAACAAGTGTCGCCAACACACATTCCTGACTCCCCAGCCACCCCCTGACGTGGCGGGACAGGGGACAGCCTGAGTGGAAGGGGTACTGGTGGCTGGCCACATGCTGTGGAAGGAGGGACCCTGGGCTGGCCTCATACAAAGGGCTCCAAAGCAAAGCCCATCAGCTTTCGGTGACCCACAGAAAGGCTTTTGAAATCATCCTTCTGCAACAAGAACGTTTCACTGCAGTGACTTTTGCTGTGTAGACTCCAACCTGAACACTGGGAACATTGTGTGCAATGGACCAGTGCGCCAGTGGAGCTCAGGGGCTGGGTAGGAATGGATCTGGGGACAGGAAACCAGGGTAGTTACTCTGGACTAAGGGTAATTACTGCTACAGCAGGATGTGAGTGATGGCATTGCCTCTCTCTCTCTCTCTCACTCTTCCCCAAAAGGATGTTGCCCCATAAAATTAAGGTGCAACCACTAAGAGCATGTCCCTCAGAACAGCAGCAAAGTGACTTTCACTGAGGCTACTCCATGTGCACAGGGACAAGGTGAGCAGGCCTTGGCCCTCAAAACTGCGATGGAGGAGCTGAACTTAAGATCTCCGCAGCAAGCCAGATGCTTGGGATGCAGACTCCACTCCAGCTTTCCCAGAGGATCTCACTACAGAGCCAGCTCTGCACTGGGGGTAAAGTTTGACCTGCTGTCAGGGTAAAGGGCTTAAAACCCCTTTTCACCCATCATTCTCAGAGAAAATGCAGTTTGCTGCTACTCTGCACACAGCTGCCTGTATATAAATCTGTAGACACCTACACACTGAGCTATATGTCAACCTTACAAATCTGATCTTTAATGTTATAACAAGCTGTTTTAAAATACTCTGGACCAAATTCAGATGCACACATACAAGTTCCCAGGAGTGGTACACATCTATCTGAGGACAGAATAGGGCTCCAGGTACTTGACAGAGTGTTTATGGAGTTTTAAAATATACTTTCTGTATCGACCTTTTTTTTTTCCTTCAGCACTCACTAAGTGCTACTTACTGTAAATGCCTTTTTTGTGTTATGGCAAGTATTCTGAGTTTCAATGTGATGCACTTAACATGTCCATGTAAATTTTTAATTTTTGGAACCAGTCACTTCACACTCGCTGACTCTAAGAAAGCTCTAGCACTCACAACCAAAAAACTTTGCTGAAAATCAGCTACAAGGCCTAAAAGTCTATTTAAAGATGCAAATGTGTGTGAATAGTTAGTGCAGATGTTTTTCTACACCAACTGTACTTGCTGAGTTTCACCATTTCCATAAAGCACATTAAAACAAGTGTGTGAACACTCTAAGATGAAAGTACCAAGCACTCCTGAGACTTCCAGTGGAAAGTAGAGCTGCCTGACTTTTCTCCAAGCAGACAGGAATGCCCATGATTCAGCAGCCTGAGTAAATAAAAGAGGTCCTTATTTCCTAATTCTGCTGGCTGGCCACACTGCAGCAGTCTCTGTGCTGCTGCCAAAGGGGATGCAAAACTGGAACTACACCCAGCAGCTGAAGGACTGTCTTTGTTAGCCAGCCAGGCCTTCCTGACCATCTTCTGGCAGCAAAACTATCGTATCCTGCAAGGAAGACCTCCATCTCAGGCTTGATAATTCTCTAATAGGACGAAACAACAAATTTTGCCTGGTCTGTGTCGGAGAAGGACAGCTGGAAACTCAGTTAGTAGCAGAGCAGCACCTGTTCAGTAGTATTGATGGGGAAAGTGCTCACTAACAGAAAAGTGAAGCAATACCAGAAGGAGTTATCCCACGAAATGGGGGAAGGAAAGGGGAAGCACAAGAGCACAAAAGCACCTCTGTGGAGTTAGCAGCCAGCCACTCATGTGCCAGCCCCAGCAGACGTGAGGTCCTAAAAGTGATCTTATCCCTAATGCTGCTGACTGAATTAACAGGACTGCTTCAGAAAGATGTTACTTAGTCACCATGAAGGTCTGTGACATACATGTATGACATGCTTTTGCTGGAGGAGACTTCAGGGCACTTGCTTTATCATGGCTTATTTTTCTGTATGTTAAACATGTTTTTGCTGCTACTAGACAAATTGCCACATTCCTAAAGCAAATGTCAACTAACTTTAATGTACCATAATATATAGGGGCCCTCTGATAGAACAGAGTTTGCACATATGAACAAATTAATATTTTCAATATCCTGTAAGCAGCAGTTTTCCATTTTCCCCATTTGCTGCTCTAGTAAGAGGCACAGACAAGCTGGAACGCTTTGCCTCAGGTTACAAATGTAATCTGTGTGAAGGAGGAAACAGAACCTGCCTCTCCCCAGTCTGAGCCATTCCTGCAAGAATAATTCTTTCTCCCCTGAAACACAGAGCTGACAAAATGCTTAAACCGCTGGATTCAACCAAAGAGAAAGCCCAGCAGCTGAGATATACAGACAGCCCCCCCTGCTCTGTGTCCTGCTGACATGTTCTCACTACTTTTCTCTCGTAACAGTAATGGCAGACTGGCCACACAACTGCCTCCCAGGACCCCATCAGAAGTACTAAATAGCAAGTAACAGATAAAAATAATGAGCTACATAGGATGATAATAGATACTAAAAATGAAAAATCGAGTACACCAGGCAGCAGCACATAAACCTGTGTAGTCCATACTGCCACAGGCACGTGGATTGTGAATGGACCTGTATGTATTTATGCATTGGGTTGTTATGTAGTTATTATTTGTTATCCTACCACCAGTCAAAGACCTGCTCATATGCCAGTGGAGAGACTTGAATGTGCTTATACAAACCTATTGAAAAGGATGGAAAACTCATACTAATGTACAGCATTGCTAATTTACCAGACAGCATGACACAAGGTAGAACATGATTTGTAAGAAAGGAAGGACTAAAGAGCAGGTAGGTAGATAGGTCAGTTAACTGGATGTATGATAAGGCACCACAGTTTTAAATCCTTGCATTTTTGTGCAGGTAATTGAGTGGAGTGGTTATTATATATCATATAGTTTAGTTGTAATGGCCATTTCAGGTTTTAGTGCTGGCCACATTTTATATTATTACCACCACTAATTGTCTGCAGGGCTACCCTGAAAATGAGATAAGGAATCTTAGGGGAATATGCAGGTGTGAATAAATAGCAAATGAAGAGGTTAGATATTGCTGAAATAAAACAATATTGTGCTGGGTGCTGAATAGATCTAAATAACTAGAAGATCAAAGGACAGTGTTTACAGATTAACATGGCTTCAGTGATGGCCTAACATATGTGTCACTGAAACAAGCTATAGCTTTGAAGTTTTTAATAGAAGTAGAAGGTAGGACTAGTCTCTAAAGTAATTTTAAATAAAATATATATTATTACATAACATTCTCTGTTTACTTTCAATAGAAATGTACATGGTTTTGGAAAAGTTGAAACTTTAATATAATCATCACATTTTATTCACATCAGTGACCCCACATTAAACTCACTCATTTGTCTCATAACTTATTAAATGGCTTGAAAACTAATACTCTGTAATGGGCATTCAAAAGAGAAATGTGAACTTTAAAAATTATTTATAATTTACAGATGTTTTTTAAAATCTATCAATATTTCAAAACTGCTTTGGGAGCACCAATTAAATGCATTAACAGTTAGATTACTGGGGGAGAAACATGCAGGGGCTCCTGACCAAAAGAACTGGGACAGCTGGTAGGGAAGTTTCCCCATTTTAAATTTCATAACCAGAGGAAAGACAGCTCCTAGAAACAACAAATAAGTCACTTTAATACCTCACAGGAAAAACCTGCTTGCTTTTATAAAATGCCTTTAATGCCTACATAAGTAGTTAACATTCCTGTATTGCTCTCCTAAGGTAACCTAAGGCTCCAGCTCCATTATGTCTTCTTCAGAAGACATATTACCATTACATATGTAAAGAGGAGCATAAATGTTTTCCTTAATTGTTGCTTAAAGTTCATTTGAACAGACGGAGCCCAATGAATTTCATCTTCTGCAGCCAAATTAAAGAAAATGCAAGCAGTTCATATTCTGCTCCACCTTTCAAATCATACACAAAACTCAATTTGCAACTAGAAGAAAACAGAGCTGCCCTCCTGCTTGTTTGAGGAAGCTGGTGTCTTGTGCCTCTATAGGCAAAGAGAAAGCATAAGTAATTTTCCACACTCTTGTACATATAACTAATGACAGTCACCATCCTCACAGCTTATTATACTGCTTTACATAATTGGGAATCGCATGTCACACAATTAATTTACAGGGGTTGTTTAGTTGTGACTGTACAAGCACTAAGTGATCCAAATTAGCTCATTTGTCCACTGCTTAAATGTGACAAACACATTTACACTGTATTTCTTCCGCTGTTAAGTTGCTGTTTCTTTTAGTGGTTGTTTTTGTTTGTTTGTACAGTATGAGTCAGAGACCACCAAGCTTGTTCCATCTGAAGCCAGGGCCATAAAAAAACACCCTGAGAATAATTGCATTTAAAATCAAGATAATGGCAGAGCAAAAGCCCATTCAAATACTCCAGCAAACTTGTACATAATGATGATCTCCTAAGAACCTGTATATTAACAACCTCATGTACAAAAGTAGTGATTCAGTCAATCAGGTTTTTGCTAGACAATAATTATTATAATTTGTTGTGCTGATAGCAGTATTTGTACTGCTTATTGAGAACAGCAAATAACTAGGGGATAACAGTTCAGGGTTTTTCACTGGACCCCAGTATTTCCCCCTGCCTCCTGTTTTCACTGGGTTGTGCTCTCCCCCAGGCAACATCATGAATAGGAAAAAAAGCCCTCTCCCTCCAATCTTCCCCAGTGCTGCAGTTCCTTTTGAAACCCTCAGAGTCAGAAGTCCCTGTAATGCAGTCCCAGCCAAACTTTCAAGACATATAGGTATTAAAAACAGCTGAGTGTTTCTTTCTTTCCCAGATCATAACATAAGGAGCGTGTCTTATGTCAGAGAAATGTCATTATTTCTCTTTCCTTCCCAAAAATCAACTAGTCCAGAAGATCAGGCCCTAAGAGCTGAAAGAGACCCCACTTCACAGCTGCCCTCTAAGTCCCCATTCCCACACAGCTGCAGGACCCTGCAGGGAGAAGGGCAGGCTGTCAAAACGTCTGTAGCTGGAGGCTCAGACAAAAGATGGAGCCTCTGGTTGGGATTTGAAAGCAGAATCCCCTGAGATGACAAGCATCACCTTGGGTCCTTATTTGAGTATCTCCCTTCTTTCAATCTCGAGTTTAATCAGGAAGGTCTCCCATTTTTTATCATTTATGCCTATCTGTCCCACTTGCGCCTGCATTTCAACCACCCCAATTCTTTGCCTCATTGCCTTTAGACCAGAACAGCAAGAGCAGGACAGTTAGGAGGGGGCTAAACTAGGACAGAGAAAAGAAGGAAGGCAAGGTAAGGAGAAGCAAAAGAAAGAAATACAGGGTAGAGAGAAAGAAGGGAGTCAATAGTTGCATCTGAAAGAAACCCAGGCAAAAATATCTAAAAATCTTTTCAAGGAAATGGAAAGTAAAAGGAAATTAAGATCAAGCGAAAGCAGTGTAGGCAGTTAACGCTTTCAAAAACACATCAGTGTTATTTTACAGTGTGCTAGAATTAAATACAGTAAATAAACACAGAACTGCTTATTTCTTAGAATGACAGAAATGTGGTGGAGGTCTTATTTACACAGGTGAAAATTCCTGGACCTAGATCTGCAAAGGGACCTAGGTGTCTCCAGGAGCCCAAGAAGCAAAGAAAGCAGGATTCATGGGGCCCTGGGGGGGAACCAGGAAAAGGTCTGCAGGCTTGCAGCTTGGGCACTCAGTTGGGAAAGGGGAGTACTGGGATCTTTATACATTAAAGAGGCACTGGATAAAAACAAAAATAAACTTGAGCATGAGTTCCAGACCGTAAGAAGCTCTGGACTAAAAGAGCATACTTCTCCACAGGGTAACAAGTTCCTTCTCAAATGTGCTCCTACCAGTTCTATAAAGAGGATACTCTTTCCTTCAGCATGCCCAGCTTCCAGAAGAAGGGACCTCTGGAAAATTTAAGACCCTCTGTTCAGGAAACGTGGCTTTGAATCCCCTCAGGATATTCAGAGGACTGAATCAAGGCCTCATGCCATTTAATACTTTACCCACTTGTCCCCTAGGTAGGGAAAATGGGAACACAGCACTTTCTGCTGGAAGTGCCCAACAAGTCCTGGCCTTAGTATGACACTCTCCATGCAGCAGGCTGATCAAAGCCAGTGGGTACCCAGATGCTCATGCTAGGATGGTTTGCACAAACTACCAAACCACGGCAACATGAGAAATTTTCATGAAAAGAGGTGCCTACCAAAGCAGGGTAAACCCAGGGAGGCAAGTTTTGGATAACCAATTCTATTTAGCTTCTTATAGTGCATCTATATCCCATTTTAGGCTCTCTTCTTTTAGATCTGACTCTTAGTGCAGATGTGCTGCACAGCTGTTAAAAAAGATGTCCTGGAGCAAAGGTAATCTTGTTTTTTAACAGGATAGCAGACAAATGCTTACACCAACTCTGTGCAGCAGAGTCACACAGAGAGCAACGTGCCTTGGGAACCTTTTCAGTGCAGTCAAAATGCTGTGTAAGACAGTCCTTCCTTCCTGACCCTCATTTTCCCCAGGTTTGCTTGAATGAGAACACATGTGGAGGTCTATGCCATGGGACAGGCACAGGCTGGCAGGTACATGTGGCTTCCATAGATATACAGGTGGTCTAGCCTGTAAAGGAAACCTGATGAATTTCCCATTTCACAGTGCCCAGAAGACCAAATCATACTATGAAGATGTCACATGTAAACTGCCACACCAATCGTCTGTTAATCTTGCAGAATATCAGTCCCTCTATGTGGAATTTTGCAAGGCAAGGGTTGCATTTAAAGTATGTATATGCTTCACTCAATCCTTTCATGTTAATACAGGTTTATTTTCATTATTAAATTATAAAAAAGAGTAAGTGAAATTCTTTGTAAAAGGTAGAATTTTCCTTCTCTTCTGTATAATTTCCATTCACCAAAGCCTGCTGAAATGCACAGTTAAGTGTCTGAAGGAGAGGCCTCTCCAAAAATAGAGATCTCTACTTTGTTAAAGCCTATATCTTAAATAACCCTTTGTAGCTTCCTCAGTCTAGAATGGAAGCCTGGTGTGAAATACAGTAAATTAAGCCTTTTGCTGTCAGGGCTGGAAATAAGGGCAGAGCAGAACAGTGTCTGGATTTGAATTTTTTTTTTTTTTATTGGCTTCATTTACATCCTGTCTAAGGTCTTATGAGCAGCTCAAGGTGTCTTATCTCTGGCTACCAGGGGGTATTTTGCAGTCAAAGCAGTTAACATACTTTCTCTCTCTCTCTCTCTCTCTCTCTCTCTCTCTCTCTTTTTTAAGGCCATCTTATCAGACAGATCTCTTCAGGCTGAGGAGAACCTATACTTATCAGTCTGTACACTCTATTGACAGCTCAGTGCTGCGAGGGACAAACGAAAGCTTAGGCTAGAGAAAGATCAGTTAACCTGTTCCACTCTCAGTTTAGACTAATTTTTGGTTTGTGTAACTCCAGGAAACACTGTACATCTTTTCTGTGTTTACTCGGACAACAGAGGCGCACAGTCGCATCCTCGGTTCCAAACCCGGGGTGGAGCGTGCAGGTACAGCCACCGCAACAATCCCCAGGGCAATCTGCCTGTTGACGTGTAAATGTGAGCAGCAGCGCCCTGCTGACCCCCGGCAACTCCTTCCCCAGGTGACCTCAGGGGCAGCAGGCTGTGATGGGAGCGTCTGAGAGTTGCTAGGATTGCCCAGTGAAGCAAAAACTGAGGGCTGCACAGACTCATCATTTGTGAGCCTTCCCCCCAGAGCAAGAGGAAAGTAAACCTGAAGTGAATCCTGCAAACCTGCTCTTGGATCAGAAGATAAGGTGAGGAGCAGTTTATTTAGACTGCTCCTTCTAACCTACCAGGGAATATTTTACAGGATGATGTGATTAAGTGCAGTCAGCCCTACTAGCTGGTATCTCTGAAAAATACATTTTCTTTTTACCTGACCACAAAAAAAAAAAAAAAGGCAAGATTTCTCTTGTCCTTTCTTTTCACAGTTCAAAAGAAATGAGCTAGGCTTAAAAAGTTGCATCTGCTGCTACTGAAAAATGATTCACCATAATTTCAGGTGAAAAAAAATTAATATTGTAGATTGAGCCTTGTGCTGGTCCTGTTTTCTACATTTTTATGTTTATTTTTTCTCCCCCTTTTGTGTCTAAACACTTCATGAGCACTTTTTATTAGTGATAACCCTAGACTTTCCCTGCAGAGAAGGTTCACTATTAATTGTCCATTATCTTGGTGAGTCAGCACAAAGGAGAGGGGAAGAAATTCTCATCCAAATGGTTTCACCTCCCTCTCTTGAGAGTGATGCCCTTGTCAGGGCATTAAAGACATGAAAACCTGCCACTTATCAGAATTGTGTTTGAATCGAACTACTGTCCTTGAAAACAGTAGACACCAGATACCATCAAAATAAGCCACATTGGCAGATCCTGTTCCACCGTGACTTAGGCAACCTTTATCCAGCTTACATATGCACTTGCAACTGTGTATGATCAGTAATGTTACAGCCATAGTTTCAAGAAGGGCATGTTCTTTTCCATTTAGTAAAACAATAAGCATATTAAAAATAGCAACTGCCATAATGAAGAAAAGTTGGCTAGGCTCTATGTTAAGTCTCTAGATACCACATTAAAATGTGGGGAAGTAGTATGTACAGATTTTTTGGGAGCAGAAGAAGACACAGATGACATTTTTTGTGAAACAGTTTGGAAGACTTCATCACTTTAAATAAGCCTGAGGACATGCTTGAATGTAAACTCGTTGCTGAATCAAATCGTAAATTTTTTAATTATATGACATCACCAGTTCTTAACAAAACATAATTCAAACCTATTGAAATGCTGAATTTACTTGCTAGAATCAAACTTTTAAAAGAAGTCTTTAGTATGTCTATTAACTGATCAGAAATGAGGGAAAAAGAAAAAAAAGAACAATCAGTGATTGTCCGTGCTTTTCACAATTCGAAGTCACAAAGAGAAGGAAAAAAAAATCAAAAAAGTTACGCTTTGCTTTTAACAAGTAAACAAGTGTACAAATTAATTCAGAGAGCTATAATTTTGAAAATTTTCTATGTTTAATGTGCACTGCAGTTAAACTACTTTTTCTGTACAAATTAATTTACTGCATCAGTGATCGATGTTTATGTTTAGGCAATTTTATTTCTCAGTATGGTAAAATTAGACCTAATAGTTGCAACCTGTTATGTCCAATCTGTCACTGAAATTCAAATTGCCCTTTTTCCTATTATTCAAGGAGTAATTTGGAGGAATTAAAGCCATCTAAAACCAGAAGACAAACAATTCTCTGTAAGGACTCAATAGCCTGTGTCATCAACCTGCTGTAGAAAGCAGTGGCCTTTCCTCAACAGAACCACTGCTTCCATTTCCTCTGGTTCAGAGTATTTGCAGCCTGAAGTGCCACAGAAGGCACAAGTGTCTGAAGACAGCAGAGGATTCTGTCAGTCCCTGAAGGGAATATAAGGACAAATCTAAGTTTTGAAGCAGTAAAAATAGCATTAACAGCCAAGATCATTCTCTCCATTTTATAATTGTTGATGTTCAGACATTTTTAATTAGTCATCCATCTATCTACAGAAAATAGATTTTGTTCTTCATCTGGGACAAGTTAGTTATTGCCATCTTGTTCTTGTCAGCAAAGCACTCAGCTCGCACCAATAACCATTATTTATTACTTCCAGTACTGAAATATATGTGTCAAACTTTGTTTACTACCCTTTGCCTTATTTTTCCTTGCTTCAAGTGAGATGGCTATGCTATATACACCAGACTATTCCCTTGAATCCCCTGAGGCTTCTTGAAGCCTAAAAGACTCTTACACATCTACCAATGTATCTCACATGTTTTGATCACATTTAAATTTCTGGATGGGTTGTTGTATGCCGTTTCTGTACTCATTTACATGTTCTATTCTTAAAAGCGTAACAACCATCCTCCTCACAATTAAGAAACAAACACTTCCTTTCCTTTTCCATCTCACACATCTACTTTTATCTTTAGTTTTATTTTTCTCTCTGTGTTTGTGTTTGGGAAAGAGAGACTCGCTTTTCCCACATACACAGAATACTTTACTTTCCAAATACCAACCTGCATCAAGGTTTCTGGTCTTGTCAGTGGTGGATGAAATGGAGACAGTGAGATGAGAGATAAAGTTGATTTTGTGGAGATTTTGCATCTTTTCCAGTCATCTTGTTTTACATTCTTTCATAAATTTTAAAATTACAAGTAGGCTCATTTCTTAGCAAGATTGCTCAGTTCAGCAAGCTGATTAATAATTTTGCTACTAGCTGTACTGATTAATGTGGATTAGTCAAGTGATTAATAATTGTAATGTTTTGCAGGACCAAGCTGCTCTAAATGACTTGGGCTTTGATAGTATTTTACAAGTGGAACTTCCTTAGATGGATGATATGTAACTTCCTGGATTCCCAAAGCTCAGCAAAGTGGCACGACCTTACCCCTGGGTTCACTCCTCTGTTTTAGTGCCCATAAACCATTTTCAGATGACAATATTTGAACTAAGACCCTTGCTTTTTGTACAGCACTTGGCTGCTATTTCCTCTTCCTCCTAGTTGTTTGTTTCATTCCCCTGGTTGATGTTATCAGCCTTATCTCAATGTGAGGTAGAACATGTCTTTTTGCTGAGTCCTATGCAGTTTCTAAAACAAAGACCTGAACTTCTGCTGATCCCGTGGCAGCCCACATAACACAAATAAAAACATCATGTACACGGGCTGGGGTATGTATGTAACAGTTAAATCATTTGTCCAGGATGGAAAACAGACACTTTAATTCTAGCACTTTAAATTTGAAGCACAGACCATTGTATTCCACAATTACATTTACATGCTTCCTCCTGAAGTGGCCAATGAACCGAATTGCTATTTATCATCTATTGTACAAGATTTCCTGACTCTGCTTGTGTTTAGACTCCTGTTTTGCTGATACTGGACTTCACAGCATCGTCAGTCTCCACAGGAGCATATAAAAGCACAAACTATTCCTAAGACTGAATAGCAGGCTCTGTGTTAGGTAATGCATTGGCCGGTAGGCTGCACTTTCTTGCTAATTACAGTGGAAGTTTTCTCTTAAAGAAAACATGGCATAGCAAATGGCATGGAATCAGCTTGCTTTCTAATTGGAGCTTTCTTTCTAATTCTCTCAGTACTAAGTTTCCCCATAAACACATTCTTCTATATTTGGATACTGAATTTAACCCTCATACAAAATAAGACTTGACACAATGATATATTTATTTGATCTTTTCTAAAGCACCAATTGCAAGCCAAGTAGCATAAAGAGCCAAATGCAAAACAGTAAAAGTAGAAAGCAAAATCTAATAGCATGTTACAATATGCTATACACACAGAATTCAAAGGGGACCTGCCAGCCCCAAAAGATTCAATTCCTGACTAGTTAGAGGAAAGAGAAAAACAAAAGGGTAGCAGATGCAAAAACAAAGGTAGGGAGCCCATAAAACAGTCATGGATAGGCCAACTGAAATAAACAGGGCTTGCAGCTTGCCTTAAAGGCAGCCAGCAAGGGGCTCTGGCAGGGAGTTCCACAACCGAGGACAAGAAAGACTTGCCTTCGGCCTGTGTCTGACTCAGCCCAGGGAGAGAAAGCCACGTCCAACCGTGAGCAACTGCCAGACAGGGACACGGAGTGCAAGGCTGCTGCCCAAGAACCAGGGGATTAAAATTTGAACAGCTACATGGACAGGGCTGTATTTTTTAATATATCGGTTTTCCACCCCAAAGAGGCTCCGGATCAATTACAAGGGAAACAATTAGGAGCACATTACAGTAGTCTAGCCCAGATGACTGCAGTATGGTCTTTGTCCAAGATAAATAAGCAAACTGTTCAAATAAGCTGGAAATTCATCACTAGGACCAGGGCCCTTCTTTCTGGGGAAGGAAGAATGCTGGTCAATAATACTCCCAACATGAATCTTGCACTAACCTGAAAATGTGTCTCTCTGCATCCCAGAACACCAGAACACTTCCTGCTCCTTTGTTTCAAGCCCATTAAGAAGGCAGCCTCAAGGTATATGGTCTAAGTGTTTCCCCCCATTTTCCACAGCCTTGTAGACATTGTGCCTACCCCCGGTTTCACTCCTCTGAAACATGTCTACTGGAGGCATATGTTACGTGCCTGCAAATATACTGCAGTTTTCTATAAGCAAGCACAGCTCAGAGCAGACCAAATGAAAATATCACATATTGCCATGTCTCCAGCCAGCTAATGGAACTGCAACCTCTAACTCCCCTGGTAACTCACATCCCACATAAAGACAGGGAAAAAAAAAAAGACAGAGATGCAATGGAAGACTGCCTTGTGGAAAAAAGCAAATACTCATCTTGGAATAAGGTTATTACCCATTTGTTCCAATCATTTAATTGCTTTTGGCCAGATGCCAGTTTTGGGTCAGCTCCTTGGATACCTGACAAGGTCTGCAGTCATGGGACAGGAGCCCTCACCCACAACACGGACACAGTGGCAGCTTGAGGAGCGAAGAGCTGGGGAGTGAAGGGTACACTAAGAGCATCCTGACCATCCGGAGGAGCCAGCAACAGCTGTTCCTGCCGAGCTACGGTCCCAACACAGGGTCACTTCAAAAAATTGGTACTCTGGGAAGAATCATGCTGTGGACTGGATCTGGCTTGCAAGACGCTATTTGGACTACTCTGTATCAACTCCAAAGCCAAAGCTCTTCTCTGGCTTTTACTGTGGCAGAAAAAAGCGCCTGTTTTGTGGCTTTTTATCTCATGGGCATAATCCCAATCAAAACAATCTGAAATGCAATCAAGACAATTAGTTTTTTTATTCCTTCTGATCCTAACATGACTGCAAAGGAGACTGATAACCTTCCGGTCTGATCTTCATCTTCCTGGCAAAAAGAAATATGAACAACATCAGACAATTGCTGACTTTGTACCAATGTGCAGGCAGCCTATACTAACCAGGCAGCCTGTAACAGGAAACATTTCCAGGAATTTTACATGTGTTTTTATTATGGCAGGATCTGTTTTCCTCATTTTATTCAGCCTTGAGCTGGGATTTTAGAGTGCACTGGTACAACAGTCTCTCTGCTGCTTAGAGGGTGGGATAGCTGAAGAAAGGCTGCATTCTCCCCAGATTTTCTACATAACTACTTGGCTTTTGTTCTTTGGCTCTAAAGTCTGCTACTTTAGCCCAGGTTTATCATCCCCACATTGGACCATTTTGTTTCCACAGAAAATTTTCTGTTGCTATTTGATGCAGACTACTGCCTCTGAAATATTCTAATTTGCTGACTTCCATCGCAAACTAAAAACTGCATTCCCTTGAAGAGGCAGTTTGTATCACCTCAGATTCTCTTATGTAAGGTAAAGAGACTTAGCCTTATCATGAGCTTCTACTCATCTTACATGAAGATTTTAATGCTAAGTGATCATTTTCATAAGCTCAACTACATTCATCCCTTTCTCCATGCATTTAATTGCAAAAAAGCTAATATTCTGTGTGTTGCAGGCCTGATGTACTGATCATCACTGGTACTGGACACATTGAGGAAACTTCTAGCAAGATATTTATATCAAGGAAATATTAGCAAATGCATCCAACAGATACAGGGCAAGATTAGCAGTAAAAGAACTGGTCAACCTTTTGAACACAAGGTTATTTAATTTAACTTACATTAACAAATACAGTAAAATCCAAAGTCTCAGAAGAAAATTCTGGCCCTGCTGAAGCCAATGGAATTTTTTCCTGTTAACTTTTAGTGGGACAAGCATTTTAACTTTGGTCTGGATCTGGTTAGAAGTAGGGTTTAAGAAAATCAGACTTACTGCCTGGGAGTCTAGCGGTAAGATTCAAAATGAATGAGCTATATTACTTGGGTTCATGAGGAAAATACAAAGTGAAAATTATGGTAACTTTTCAAGGTTTATTAACTCAAGTCCCATAGCCTCGAGGGGATATTTCCATCTGCCCCATTTATATGCTACCATGACAGTTCTTGCTCTTCAGTAAGTTACATTAAAAAAAGCCTTTGTAGGACTTCTTTAACTTCCCACAGACAAGTATTTTCAGCAAAATCACACTGTGATTTAATTTTAAAACAATTAGCTCTAAACCATTTTTTTAACCAAGTATTTTAACCAAATATTTAAGCTCTAACTTGGATATATAGTATGCACTCAGAAATTACTATACAGCAAGCTAACATATATATGAAAAACAATGTGTATGTAATTTTATATATCCATAAAAATAAATAAAGATATATCCAAAAAGAAAGCTTTTCCTTCCTCCACAAAAACCTTAAGACATACATTACATCTTTAACTAATTCCGGATAAAAAATAAACAAACTCATATTTCTGAAGTCACTCTTCCAGAAAAGCCCGCAAGGTTACCCGAGCCACAGCTTGCATTCCAAACGTGAGGGCGCCTCCCAGGGAGCACACTGCTCCTGGCTGTGTCCCCCAGCTGCCTGGCTGGAGGCACCTCACAGGGTACCACTGCAGCATGACCCTCAGCTGGGCCAGTA
The DNA here is from genome assembly GCA_013397245.1 of Thryothorus ludovicianus. Lineage (NCBI taxonomy): Eukaryota > Metazoa > Chordata > Aves > Passeriformes > Certhiidae > Thryothorus > Thryothorus ludovicianus. The sequence goes on from VZTB01002447.1 coordinate 441,991, forward strand.
GGGTGATAAATACAGATGTGAAAACATTTTTGATGACACTGATGGCCAAACTTTGTCTGTCCCAAATGAGATGTACAGTGGTTAATTGCATAGTAGGACATCAAGCCACAGCGTGTTCAGGTGTAGGTAACCCCTTCACCTTAACTCCTTAAACTGCTCCTAATGGCCTTGTCACAGGCACCACAAATACTTGCACATGGTCTGTAAAGAGCTGCTTGAGCATATGGCGTGGCTCCCCACTTCCAGATGTAACTGCCTTGAAGGCTAACCCGCATGCATTGTTTTGCTAATCCTACATTTCCTTATTAAGAGTTGCTACAAACATTTATGGAGTCATGAAAGGCAGATAGATGGCTTGCAAAAGGGTCAGAATGATTCCTGTGTACTCTCCACTTTATGAACTCACTGAAGTTCTGCTTTATAGCCAACTCTGGAAAACTTTCAAATGTGTCTCTAGCTCCTCTCATCTTTTCACCATTGCCCTACACTTTGACTAAGCTTGCAGTGCCAAGAGCATCAAATTGTTTTGGTCAAGTTTTCAACACTAAATATTGAAAATTTCCTGTACTCCTAATCAAGAGCTCTTTGGCAAGAACTAACTTGTCATTTTCTACTGCAAAAAGTGCTGATCTACCATCTGAGTCATATTATCAACATTTTTGTTTTTGGAGTGAGGTGTTCAGTTGTTCAGAATTTGCCCTTTTAAGGATTATTAACAATGCATGTGACTTCCTGAAATATATACTAATTCCTTGTTTGTTGGCCCTCCCAATCAATTTCTAACCGAGAACCAATTTGTCTGAAACTCTGTGACAACAGTTCTATTTTCTCTAACAAATTATAGATTTGTGTAGTTAAGCGCACCACTATAAAAAAATCCAAAAACTAAACCAAAAACCCCTCAAAACCTTACAGGGTTTCACCGAGGCTCTCAGTCATCACACTCATTGGATGTGTTAGGCAACAGGGTTTTTTTCAGAGTTTTACAGTTTTTGCTCTATTTACTTCTTGGATGTTTTTTCAAGCATTCTTAAATTTAGGATGCAAGATTATTCCTATGAAAGATGTGTCTCTGACAGGTTTGTTACTTTTCTGTTGACAATTTTGCTCACAGATTTTGGAGAGATGTAAGGTAACATCAGTCTTGTATCAGTGTAAATTCAACGTCAATCATTATTTTTGTCAGATATCAGTGAGACCTGTGAGATCAGATTAGATATACAAAGACGACTTCCCATTTTACTGAGCTGTCTGAAAAGCTACTAGTTCTTAAAGATGTGTAAAAATGTTGTAAAAATGGTTGCTGAGCTCTTCAGATTGAAACATTTTATCAATATATATATTTAACCACTGCAGTAATTATTATTATCAGCATCAGTGACAATGAGGAATAGACAGCTTTGTATAGGTTTGGCTCTTCTCTCCCCATTTCCATTTACAACTGCCAAACTGCCCGCTCTGTTTCTTATGTAAAATTGCAGATGTCTTCTTATTAATCAAGGGCCTAATACACTCCAGATGAATAAACAACTTCAGCACTGCAGCATGTACCTCACTTTTTAAACCCAGGATTTATTGGAGCGGCCTGTTCCAAGATCTCTTAACTTAAAAAAAAAGATGGTTTATTGTTCCTCGCTTCCACAGCCATGGCCCAATAAATGCACTGAAACTACGTCTTTGCCCCTTTGCAGCCTAGTATTCAAAGAGATTTCCAACCCGACAGTGGAACATTATCCAAATCCTTTGAAACCATAAGCAGTTGCTCAAAGTCCATCATCCAAATACAGAAGACTTCATATGGAATGGAGGACTCCTGTGCCTGGGCTGCAGTGGTGGATACTCACTGCACCCCCACATCCCATGGTACAGAACAGGGACCAAGCTGCTTTTCACCAATGCCCATTAGCAAGGAGAACATGTATTTTCCAATATTTCCCTCCCATCATGAAAGAAAAGAACAATTTAGGGCAACTCATGTAGTTGTGCATCAATTCACTGACACTGCCTGCTCCTAATACTTTGCTGCAGACTTAGCCTGTAACCCTGTTAATCAAAATTGGTTTAAATCTTTCTATTTAAAATTAAAATCTTCCACAGCCAAAACTGTTCTGTGTACTTTCATTTACATTCTCTAAATTGGAGAAAAACAGATCCTTTCTTTGTAATCATGTAGAAGCAGGAAAAGGAAATAATAATTAAGGTTTTAAAGCATATATTAACTCATGGATTGCTAATTTTTTAATTATTGTTTCAAAATATTGGCACCCTCCTTAGAACTTCCAGATTACTAATGTGCTTTCTAATATTGAACTGCTAAGGGTGGTTCTATTAATAAGATGTATGTATATAGAAAGCTGGAAAAAAAGTAAAGGTTATAATATTAGCATACCTTACTCATTTTTAATTAAAGAATTAAAAAGCCCAGTCTTTGGGGGGTTTGGGAAAATAGTGTAGCCAAATGAGACCAATTAACTTCATTAGCTTCTGCAAATACCTACTTTTCCGGCACATTTCTATTTTTCCATCTGCTTCACAACTACACATGTCTACAAATTAACATTTTATTTATGATTTAAGGTTCCAGTTCATAAAAATTAGGCATTCATTGCACACAGTTTCCTGTATCTATTGAAAAAAATCACTAAATTATATGTCTTTTACTCTTTGCTCTATTTTTTCCTCTGAATGAAAAAAACATACAGCTTGCAACAGCAAAACAGCCCCAGACCAAATCAAGGTTGAACGTTCAAAGTGGAAACACTGATACTACAATAGGAACTGCAAGAAAAAATATTTTTAAATGAATGTTGCAAGAATTCAGGATAAAGGATTGATAAAAATGTCATTAAAATGTCCTATTGCTACCTCTGAGTTGCACAAACATTTTTCTTGAGCCAATTGGTATAGGTTAGGAGTCATATCAGTTTTATCATATGCAGCTTCAATTTTGCTCATCTTGTTCTCAACCATTCAGCATGCTGCAAAGAATGGACCACCAAAACTCCTGCACCTTGCTCTTAGGAAGAGTTTTGCAGGGATTATTAATGCTAATACAAAAAGTAAATTATTACAAGCATTTAGCAGTAAAGAAAATACATTTACAGTTTTGATATCAACCAAACTCACTAATTTATCTCAACCTCACCATCATTAAGGATTTTATTTATGATTATTCAACAACTTTAAGTGTGAGCAGTTTTAATGGACAACAAAATCTTCTCTAATGAGTCATATTGATAAAATACTTTAGAGAAAAACTATATTTTTATGAGCTGGAAGAAGGGAGCTCTTAGGAGTGTTTTACAAGTCCAGAGAGGAATGGGCACACTTTGCTTCTGGTTTTGTTTCTCATGTAGAAAAGTCAGCAATCGTGGTTCAGAAAGGCAACCCACCATATGAAGAATCAAAAAATGAGAAGGAAATCTTAAAGGGGTATTTTAAATTTAAAGTATAATTTCATGATGTTACTCATGAACTGGTCATTTAGTTTTCTTGTTTTGGCTACAAAATAATTTTAATTACTAAACAGTGATCTGTGAGGTGAAGCCAGGGAAATCACTTCCTCTCTTAGTTAAAATGCTGGGAAAAGAGAATAAAATGCATCTGTGAAACAATTCCGCAGAAGGTCCCCAGAACAGCTTCATTTGTAGGGTGAAATCTAATGCCACTGGCAATATCCATAGAACAGCTCCATGCCCAATCTCAGCAGGAGAGCACAGCTCCCAGTCCAGCCAACGGAGATGGATGGAGGCTCTTCACTGGGCCGTATGTCTCAGATCTTTAGCCATAGGTGTGGTTCCACAATTAGGAGAACTCAATCTCACCTGAAATGGTATTCCCTACATTTTTATCTCCCATCCTTCACTCTCTTTGGGACACCTACCTCTTTAGTTAAAGACTGCCAAAAGCAGGGACAAGGTGCCCTGGTCACTCTGCCTCCCAATGGAAGCACAGGCAGCCGACCCCCCCAGCTGGAATAGGAATCACCAGCATGCCAGTGTAAAAGCCAGAATGGGCTGCAGTTCTTGTTAGGAAGGGCTTTCCTGTTTCTCTCAGACATGAAATTTACTTCTTTACAATTACTTGAATCTGACTGAGCAAGCCACTCTACCTATCTGCTCAGAATACACCATTTTGCCATCCATACCTTATTCCATTAACACATAAAGCTCACGGCAATAGCTAAGAAGGCTACTTCACGATCATGAAGCTCACCAGAGGTGTTCTCTCTACACTAATGAATCAATGCATTTACTTCCCTACACTGTCACTTTTCACATTCATGTCATCATCACTGCACTACATTGACATCTGTCATCTCAAAAAGCAACCTGCAGAATCTAATGCAAACCCACACTTCTCACCAAACTTTGAATTAACAAGGCAACTGCAACCTTCCTGTTCAGCAAGGAGAGACAAGGAGTGCCCAAATGCTTTTGTGTGCCTCTTATCCCTTTTAATGTTCAGAAATTGAACTACATGGGTGTTGGTCTCATGGTTTCAAGGAAAATGTTTCCTCCTTTCCCGATGCAGAAGAGACAAAGCAAAAACACTGAATGACAGGCAAAATCAAAAGTCAGTCCTCTTCATTTAGCATGCTGAAAACCCTTGCATTTAACTAACTCAAACATAACTCTGTGATTTGAAGAAGGACTAGCCGTCAGAACTCGTATCCAGCACAACCACCAGGACATCTGAGCAAACTGAGAGAATAAACTACAGGAAATGGAGCTGCTTGGAAGAGACAATTTAAGCATCAGAGCATACCTAGAAAAAAATTATTACACTTGTACCTTGTAATCAAGCATAGAAATTCCATTATTGTCCTCCAAAAGACTTTATAAATTTTGTTAAAAAAAGGAACAAATACATACCACTCACCTATTGTTACACACGAGGTACACAGATGGGCACCTCTGTTAACATCCTCCTACCCAAAATCAGTACATAAATACGTTCAGTCATGCACTGGCCAGCCAGACACCATATTTCTTAACATTTAAACTTTGCATTAGGTTATTAAAATTCAAGATGAAAATACTGCAAGTAATAAATATTTATACAGGCTATCTGAAGATATAAAACTGATTTTAAGTAATGGTGTTGATAATGAAGCAGCATGAAATCTGTGTTTATGATGTTCTATGTACAGGACAATGCATTTATTTCTTGTCTGATTTGTGTAGATTCTAAAAAGTAAGAAAAAATGAAAACAGAAAAGATACAAAGGTTGGGGAGGAGGGGTGGGTGATAAGAGAAATTCTAGAAGTTATTGGAAAGCAGATGCAAGCACACTGGTAAATATATCTTTTTCCCACAGACAGATTTCACAGCTGGGATTTAGATGATTTCCTATTCAATTTCTTGCCCATCAGCAAGAAGATGGTGGTGGTATGATAGAAATGTCAAACCAGACCTCTCTCAAATGGATCCATTACACCTATGCTTTAATGCCAATTCTCTCCTCGTGCCTCTGTATTTCCCATTTCTGCCTCGAAGCAAGAAAACACTGCTTTTCCAAATTGGTCTTTTGAATGGAAAGGAACTAAGAAAATTAAGAGCTACAATAGTAAAAGGCAAAATATACAATGTAAACATTCATTTGCCCCTGGAATATTTGGGAAGGGATATAAAACATATGCAAATAAAGGTAAATTAACAAGCACCTTCATTTAACATAGCTGTTCATGGAAGCCCCTTCGATCCATGCACTCTTGACACCCATCTTTCTTCTCACGCCCTCCTGAATGATGAAGTGAATACTATATAATAAAACCCACATGGGAGGCCAGAATACATGCTTTTCTCCCCCACTCCCCTAATTTTAAGTTATATACACTTTTCAATCCATTTTTCCTTAGCTTTTCAGCTCTGTGATTACAAACCTTCATCTTACAACTCTGTCATATTCTTCCCGCTAACTCCCATCCCCCACTCTCCCTTTTTTTCCAAGTACCCCCAAAGGTATATAATAGAATGGTAGCACACATTAAAAAGTGGCTAAAAGAACTGTATTAGCACAATGAAAACTGCACATAAATGTTATGCAAATTTGTTATGAATCAAACCTGCAGTGCAAATTTACTACTTTGCCGAATGATTATAAAATAGCGATTTGTCTTGTATACATTTTTAATGTACTCCAAACCATTTATATTAGATTGTCTGTTTCTGTTAGTCAGATCATTCAAATTTTTAAGTGCAAAGTAAATATAAAATGCTACATTTTTAATAATATGCAGTCACACCACATACTTTTCTTGCTTTCTACTTCCACTGCGGTCCAGGAACACATAATAGCTGTTTTTTCCCTAGTTATCTAATCATTATACTAAATGTGAACCTGTTTGCTATTACTTTAACATTTTACAATTATCATTGCAAGAGCTACTTTCAGTGTTCTAGGAACAATTGTGAATCTTAGAAGCTAATGGCATAAAGCTCTTTAAATTCAATGTTTTGTATGTGCATACAAAAAGGAAAAAGAGAAAACGAGCTTTAATATTTTTGCTTAGTTGTATACAAAATTACATGCATATGGAACACAAACATAAATGTATTAACTGTATACCTTCTACTTAAATTCTATTTTCTCTTCAGCTTCTGCACTTGGTGATTTTTAAGTGGGTAAGGTTAGTTCCATTGCAATTACTCTGCTTCTCTGTCCCTAAAAATAACAAATGCACACCTGTGCACTGTACTTCTTATTGCTCACCATGCATTTCCTTTGTCAAATAAGACAATGATGGGGGAATTAGGAGCTGCACTTCCTTACAACTCATGGTGGCCCCAATAAGTGCTAAACTGGCCAAAACTGAGAAATAAGCTCTGCCCTTTCTTCATTGAAATAGGCTGAAGTTCCTTTTATCGTATTAAAAATATGTAGTTGCACAAGCTCTTCTGGAATAAGCTTCTCAAAATACATGTAACTATTGAACCCCACTGTTTCTCACCTTTTAAACATAAAACACTATAGCAGTGGTTTCATACGGTGCTAAACGTTATCACCTACAGGGTTATTACAATATATAATTTATGTTAACATTGTCACAGAACACATGCATTTTACAGCAAAAGAGGAAGGAGAGTGTGAGATAAAGTATCAAGGTTAAATAACACAGGTTTGGAGTTGTTTTGGCCAAATGTCTTCTACTTCATCCCAAGTAGACGCAAAATGCAGGAGCACAAATTTTACATTAAAGGACGAAGAAAAGGTTTGTAGGAAAAATCATAAGGATCCATGAACTATCACATTGTCACAGAGACTAATTAAAGAGAATCATGCTGTAAAACACTAAAAAATTTGTTCCTATCAGCATTCATCTCAAAGTGGATTGGATCTCATCCCTGGAATTTTCCATAGGTAAAAAAA
>VZTB01002448.1:5477-15605 GCA_013397245.1 Thryothorus ludovicianus
CAGAATTAGTGAGAGCATCACTATGCTGGGCTTGCAGCATGGAAGCAGAGTGATCCTGAAAACGTGTTTTGCTTCCTTTTTTCAATCATTTAGTGATAGTATAAAAGTAATTCAGTCCCCACTTAAACAATACCTGGGGTAACTCTGTGTGTATCATCTGTTCCATCAGAGATGATTATAGGAAATTAAAGTGCTGCAGAGGCAAAAGTGGCTCCCATTTTCAGGAACTTTATCAAAATGTTAAGGAAGGATAATATTCTAAAACGCTTACTTCTTAGCTTCTGTTTGCCTTCAGCAATACTGTCTATTACAATCGCTCTTCAAATTGCACTTGCTTTCCCTTCTAACAAAAGGCATTGTTTTTTTCCCTCTCTTCTCTTATATCTTTGCAGGAGACAATAAAGTATCTCTTCTTATCCAGAAACACTGAGAGTTCTTATCAGCAGAAAGGTAAGAAAAAGGAAATATCTCAGCAATGGAGATTTTTTCTTTTTGTACTGTGTTTTATTTTTTTTTAGTAGGTCAGCAAAAAGAAAAAAGAAGTTCCATTTTCTGAGATGCTATCCCTTATTGTTAGAAGGAGAGCTGGAAATCAAGATAAAACTCTTATTCTCTGAGAATGCAGTCACCCTAAAATGCATACCTTCATCTCATGTTTGCTGTTTCTTCTTTCCCTCTTTTTATTTTCTGTATTTCTGTCTGACTCTTTTTCTTCATCTCCTTCTTTTTTTATCCTAATAATAGCATCTTAATGTAAATTTTCTTATAGTGGATTTGCTCCCTCCTGTCTGGTCCTACCCACAGTACTGGAAAAAAAGAAATAAAACCACACTTTAGGAAATAAAACATCAATTTATACATAAACATGCACAAAAAAATATGCATATATATAAAGCTATGGATCTGTATAGCTACATCTATGGTTCAAATGCATACACTTAAATATGTGTACCTATGTTTGTACATATATATTTTTATGTGCATTTATTTTTATGTATGTAAGGATATAAAGAAGCTCTTAGAAGCTGGAATTGAGCTCTCGTTATGGAGGCTAGTTGTGTTAATGCTCCCAGTGTCATCCATTTGCCTTCATTTAAGGCAGTAATGAATTAAGTGACATAACTGACATTTGCTTGGTGTGGTTTCTTTTTTCTTTCATATTCTCTCTCCGAGTAATAGCTATCTAGAACATTATTTTGGTAGTATTTTATTTGCATCTGATGAAATATTTACCCAAACTGAAATTGGATGGGGGAGAGGGGGGTGTACAAAAATCAGTCAGTTTGTGTTGGGTACCAAACATGGTAAAACCAGTACAGGTCCTTACATCCTACTGGAGTTTGTTCCATTCCTCGAATTTTTCACTTGGGAGTCTTTGTCTTTTGCGCAGGCTCCATAGTGAACTGCATCTAGTTTACTTCTCTCCGAGCATGGCACAGTGCTGGGAAGGACAGCTGTGTACATTTTCCCCATTCCCTGTAAATATTCCTGCTCCTTCTTTGCATCGGGTTTAGGAAATATCAAGACAGGTGAGTGAGATCAGCAAGCCCAAGTAGAAGTTGTGTACCAGACCTGCTAAACTATGTCTATAAATTAATTAAATATTTCAGCTAATTAAGGACTGGAAAGAAATAATTTTAGTTGAAGTTTCTTTGAGCCCATTTTACACATTCATCCTGAGCAATTGCTCTTTAGAGTTGCAACTTTTCATCTGTTTTTTCTAAGGGATTTTTCTTAACCCTCAGCGTTAGCTAGAGCAAAGGAAGCTGGCCCTAGCAAACGCTGGATGTGGGTTTGAGCAACCTAGTCTAATGCCAGATGTCCCTGCCCATGGCAGAGTGCTGGAAATAGATGATCTTTAGGCTCCCTTTGAGCCCAAACCATCCTGCAACTCTATGAATACCACCCTTGTCTTTGTTGCCAACACGCAGTGACTGAATCATCCTGACTGAATTTATCAGGATAATGTTTAAACCTGTTCACAAAATCCCAGCTATCTTTTGACTAGGGAAAAAATGAGAAAGGTGTGGGGTAGGGGAGAAATGTGAAAAAAGCACATAGCTTTAAATTTCAAAATAGTAATGTTCTCTTCCAGCATAAAGATACTCCCATCTTCACCCTTCCTACAGTCAATAGGTAGGGCCTGACTACAAAAATCAAGTGTTGGGAATCTGATGGACTTCAGAAGTGTTTAGTTTTAGGAACTTATCTGGGTTATCTGAATCACGTCTAAATCAATGATACTTCACTTGAAAAGGATGTCAGAAGTAATTTGATATTTCAGTTGTTAACATTTAGAAAATATTTTAAAAAATATATATTTAAAGCCAGCTGTGTCATTGATAGATATGATTATACTGGCCTATGGAAGACTTCCAGCTGCAGCAGACGGATTTTCCTAAAGTGGGCCGTACCCTGTAAGAAGGGTCCATTCTGGATTAGAAAACAAGAGTGAGCAGATGTCAGAAACTGTAGTTCATGGATCATAACCATCCCCAATAAGCTGCACAGCTCAAAGAAGTGAGGTAAAGATCAGAGTGAAGGAGTAAAGCTGAGTCTGGAAGAGGTGGTGGTGGAGAGAGAAGCATTTTTTTGCTTTTGTTTTCATTTTTTTTTATTATTCTCTCCCTTCTTAAGTCCATTTGAAATGACAGTAGGTTAATTTTCACCAAAGTAGTCTGTTTTGCCTGCAATGGTAGGTGTCAAGTGATCTCTCTGTCTTTTTCTTGACCCACAAGCTTTGTCATCCCATTTTTCTGCCCTGTCCCACTGAATAAAGGAGCAGCTGGATGGGCATTTGGCAGCTGACCAAGATCAGCTCACTACAGAGGCATCCACAGGTTTGTCTATCACCTACTGAAATGGATCAGGCTGCTGAAGATTAGACAACCAGCTCCATGCACTTAGCACTGAGTCTATCTTGTGTATTTCAATGAATTTGCTTAAGGATTCTGAGATGATGCTCCCTTCAGGGACATTTGAATTTGTGACATTCTTCTGAAAATTACACCAGTCCCACAAATTGAGATTTTGAGCAAAAAATTAATGACATGAAAATGTCTTGCAAAAATTGACCTTCTTGTATTAAAGAATGTTGTGCTGCTGAAATAACAGAATTTTAAAGAATAATAATTATTAAAATATTTTTGTTTTGTATGTACACCCAAGAACTTATATTTTCAACTCACCAAGAAAGTGAAAACTGTCAAAACCATCCAGCTTGTGTTTGCTTATGATGCTATTCATCATTATTTGCTATAATTTTGAGGGACGTTTGCTCTTTTTTGCTTGGATTTTTAATGGATTCATACCCTGTGTGTGCACATGAATTTTTGTCTTTGCTTGGCTCATAGCTGATTTTTGCACTTGTCTTGATAAATTATCAAGGGAACTCTTTAGAAATATCCTCTTTGTTTCTCCTAAGCACAACATTAGCACGAGGTTTTGTCATTAACTTCACTTTTATGCATTAAAAGAGGGAGGGGGAAGACACTACATCTTGTGATTTCAAAATGATTTTTCCCTTTTCTGCATATTTTTTTCTTGCTCATCACTTAGATTTTTTTTTCAGTCCCATGTTGCTATTTTGTCAGTGATGACAATATGGAAATCCATACATATTGGTATTCCAATAGAGATTTGCCTAGCCAAACAGAAGCAAAAAATTACGTGAATACAAATGTATTAACTGCAAAGATAAATCACAACCCGCAGGCTACTTGAATAAGCTGAGGAAAAAGAGGAAAAGATGTAGGGTGGGGAGTACAGCTTGAAACCAGCTGGAGTCAGAGGGTGGAACATCACACAAAGAAATCAGGAAACATTTATAAGCATAACTTTTTAGTATCACACAAGCAGAAAATGTTGAGTGATTGAAAAGCAAGCAGGCCCACAACCACACTGCATTGGAAAAGTTTTATCATCTTTGGAAATCATCTGTGCTTATTGTCAGGCTTTTTACAACTCTACCTTGGTTTGGGGGTCTTTTTCTTTCTTCTTCTCCATCTTCTTCTTTTTCTTTTTATAAAGAAAAAAAAGAGTTTTAAAAATATGAACTTAGGAAAAGCCAATTTCATGTGCTGTTAATTTAATTCCCAACATAAAACCTTACTTCTTCTGATGGAAAATGAAATTACCCTTTCTACATCCGTTTTATCTGTCAATTAAATTTTTTTTTCCTCCCTTTCCTCCCCTCAAAGAAAAAAGAACATACACATTATTGGTTATATTTTCTGTGCTTGCAACAAAATGAAAATGGGAAGAGGTGGCATTAACTACAGTAAGTACACAAAACCTGCTTGATTATCATGTAAAGATGCTGGAATGACAACCCCAGAGACTTTGAATCTCCTTTGTGAGGTTGTAGATGTCTAGGCTAATTTTCATTTTCCATTTGTCCTGGTATTGCATGGCAAAGCAGTTTTAATAATGGGACTCTTCACAGCGTTAACTATTAACCTTTCTATTTCGTGGTATCTTAAAGAAATGGCTTTTGGAAGCAGCTTTCTCTGCCTGAATCTCTATGTGAATAAAGATAGGAAAATGAAATGCATCTTTTGGGCAGAAAGAGGGGATATTCACTGTGATCTGTTCTGTATGATTAATTTCAGGATGCTATTTGTCCCTTCTTTATGTTGTCATTATTTGACAGTTATGAAAAAATCACTTACTTTGGTCTGGCTTGGTTATTACTTGTATTACCTTAAAGCTGACTGGAAAATAGTATTTGAAAAACAAAAAATCAACATTTCAAAATTGAAAAGAAAAAAAAAAAAATCAAGGCAGATTCTTTTTCTTTGTGTTTTAAATGAAGGAAAAACTTCAACAAAAAACCTTTCACAACCAAGACAAACCAAAAATTGATCCCTTCAGTTTTTTAAAAGCTTCCCTGAAAGAAAAGCAGAGGCTAGTTGTTAGGTAAATCCTAGAAAACTGTATAGCTCAATAATGGTTTATCTTGCATATTAAGTTCTGAAATGTTTTATTCCTTACCTAAAGCAATTACACCATTGATAAATTGAAAATAAGACACTTTTACCTTGCACATTATTTGCAGGTATGCTGGATACTGGCAAGTACCAGTGTTTGGGTGCTGAGGGGTATCTTCTGGTGTGTGTTTTTTCTTTTGGCATTGCCACAACCCGACCTAAGTTCCCCTTCTGCTTACCCCTACAGCAGGGGTGGCAGGAGCAGCCACCTTCAGCTGTGTCAGCTGGGAGTTCAGTGGCACTGAATTCCATGAGTGGATTTCACTCTTGATCTGAAGTGATGAGGTTCAGCTGGATTTCTTTTTTCTTTTTTCTACAACATTTTTAGAGAATAGCTCGGAGGCTGTGAGCCAGAGGGCTGAGCAAATATGTGTATTAAAACTGCTGCAACCAGATTTGCCAGAGGACATCTGCTATCTTTTCTCTTAGAACAAAATTTTCAAGGAGGATATTCTCCTCCACTGCCCTTTCTCTTCACTGACCTTGAGAAGAAGGACAAGTGAAAGTTACAACACTTTCTGCTTACACCTGTAAGAGTTTCAGGAAGCTTAATGTGAAGTTTTTTGAATATCTCAGGCATTCAATGAGGGGTGAATTTCCTGGGTGAACTTCCTCTTACCTGGGAGAGTTTTTGCATAGCTGAATGTATCTGAGAGTCTAAATAATACTGATTTTTTTTTTTTTGTTGTTCAACAATATATATCTAGTCACCCAGAACTCTTTCTGGTCTGTCGCAGCAGAGGCATCTGAGGTATGAATATCCTCATACTGATATATGCAAAAACCAAATACAATTTGGTTAAAGTTAAAACGAGTATTATATCAGAGGAGAGTGATTGAGTAAAAAATCAGGTCTACAGCCTAAAAAGTGCATATATATATGTATATATGTATATAGCATCACTTTTTTTTGCTTTTTTAGCTTGACAACATACTCCTGGAAGGCATTCAAATCATTCACTTGCCTCTATTTGTTACTCCTGAAATGATTAAAGTAAATCACATTGTTTGATATGAAAAATATGTTGAACACACACTTCTATTTTTCTCAGTGTTCTGCCCTCCATGCTGCATTTTGTAGCGTAATCAAAATGCAAAATACATTTTGAAAAATTAAATGAGAGACACATGTGTGAATCATGAGGTTTATTTGCATTTTTGGCCCTTCAATTCATTAGAGATTTTGTTTCCTCCAGGAGGGAAACTGTCATATTTACATATTCTTAGACAGGCATGCAAATATTAGTCTGAAACTATAGTTTATTCAATGCATTACAAGTTCCTGGGCTGCAAAACAGTAATTTCAGTTCTTGAGTAATATATGTTTTTGGAGATCTGGTATAATAACGCTGTATCATAGTATTGCCCACTAGGACCACTTATGATTTTGTCAGGTTTTCCATTATCAAGCCTTATATTCTGGGCCATGCACATTGTACACCAGCCGTATAAATTTGTTATCTGACATGCATGGTCTCAGTCCCAGAGCAAATTTCTTTTGCAAATTTCACAAAGAAAAATCATGGCAGCTTATTCAGAAGTTCCAGCTGAACCAGAGGGGACACAACACCAAGAGCAAGAAAACCAAGCAGCACAAGCCCTTTATGACCACTTCTGTGTTTCTGTGCTCTGATGTGTTGCAGAGTTTTGCTGCTGCAGACAGAACTGTGCACGCCAAAGAACATCCACAATGCAAATGCACTGTTGGTAGCACCTGTCAAGTGGAAAAGGAGCATCTGTCACCTATCTGGGAAGTGGGATGTGGTGTTTCATACAGCTTTGCTTGGCACAAATTCGTGAACGTGGTGCAACAGAATGGAGGTTACTTCAACGTATATTGAAGCAAATAGTTTACATCAGCTGACTTCCTTTCTCCCTGCCCCCCATTACATATGGAGTTTATAATAACTGGTAAAAATTCCCAGATTCTGGCCTGGTTAAAGACAAGGTTATCAATAAGGTCAAGGAACCACTGCATCGAAAACAGCTCACCAGGATGATATATGTGCCAAAGGTTTCTTTAGCCAGTGTCAGGAAAGAGTGTGATTTGGGTCACAAAAGGTGCTACCTTCTGCTTCTAACCTTGATGCCCCCTGACACACTCACATTTACATTTATTTACTCTGGTCCATAAGCAGATGTGGCATAAACCCATGCTCCTGGCTTTTTCAGCAAGTGAAGAAAATTAAAATGTTTAAAATGAAAAACTGAACTCAGAGATGAGGAAGATAGATATCCTTATAGAAATTCATTGGGAGAATATATCGATTGAACCATAGGGACTGAATTAACCAATACAGTCTTTCAATTAATATTAACATGTAGGAAAAGCTGAACTATGTGTAAATTTTTTTTTTTTTGTGCTAAAATATTAAGGACAACAATATCTGCTGCAAGTCATCACAGGAGCTTTGCAACTGTTCTAATCTAATTTTCACTAGGCCATTTGAGTATCTGGGACCAGATGATTTCTCCCATTCAAAAAATTTATGTAATACACTAATATAAAAACAACTCTGTAGACTTTGAGTTCTAGTCATGCAATCAGGAAGGATGCACAGAACCTATTGACATGGCTAAAGGGGACAAAATTAATAGCTAGTGAACATCTATAAATGTTTTGAAATAGTTTTGTTTTGCCTCCTAAAAGCATAATTATTACAAAGTTTATGCTTTTCATACATCACAACTTCTGTCAGATTTCTTATTGTGCGGAGGAGATATGTATGCAGAAATCTGCTGTTCTCTAAATCCTCTCTAAAAGTGCACCAGAGACTACAAACTTTTTGAAGGGACTGTTGCAACCTGTCATGTTCATGATGTATAGATTTAGGATTTCTCTGTGTGCAGTTGCAGAGTACTCCAATGATACATTATGCTGTATCAGTGATACATAGACTGTGTGTTGATTGTAGATATTTGAACAATGCCTTAAAATCCACAGTGTCGGGGCCTTAGCTGTTCTTCATGAATACGAAAGGATTTAAGTTTATGAGAAAAAGCAGAAAAGTATCTGGGTGTCTAAATCTGGTGGGAAAAGAACAGGGTAAAAAATGAAGTTGGTGAGAAAGGATGTGGAAGTGTCTGTTTATAGCAATCATGATCTAGAGAAATAATAACTAACAACAGAGTGAAGGACAGAATGTAGAGAATTCATGCCAATCAATGAAGAAAGAAGCATTCAAATAACAGTAAAATCAGCAACTGTTAATACAAAGACGAACCTTATCAAATAAAGGTATAAATGTAGCTTGCTTTGCTGAATAAAATGGATTGGATTTGTATCATATTGGTGTGTGTGTGTCTTTTCTCATCTCGCCATGAAGACCCCCACCCAGTGAGGACTCTGACACCACAGTTTGGCTCTTTGAGGATTTCCTAAAGTCACAGAAGGTCTTTGTAGTTTGAGGTGACTCCCAAGAGTATTTAGGAATTAGGGCTTGCCAAAATTCCGCTACAGTAAAATAATGATGTCTCTTTGTTCTGCTACAGTCTGAATACAACTTCCCTCCAATATGCTTGTGTGGGAAATAAAGTCAGCATATAGGAATGGTTCCAGAACCTTTCTGGAGTCTTGGGAGGGTTTTACAGATCACACTGATTTCTGTGTGGTAATGCCTAGAGAGATGTGGAAGCCTCATTCAGCTGGTGTATGTCATTGCAAATAGATTATATACCCTTTGTCAGGGATCAAGAGAGATGCCTGAAAGAAAGAATCTTGATGATTTTTATTTTCCTTCATTTTATGTAAGTAGTAGTACATTATAAAAACATTATCTGAATTTCACTTATTAGCTGAATTTACATAAATTAAAATAACACAAATTTGAGAGAGGCAATATAATCCATTAAGCATCACTGCAACACAGAATTTTGGTTGCAGCCCCAGTTCTGCTCTTTACCTGAAGGATGACCATAAACTACTCACCATTTCCCCTTCTATTTCTATCTTTTTTGTAGTTTTATATTGTTTCTGAACAGCTCCTCACAGCTTGGTTTATCATTAACTGTCGGGTACATAGAGTCTACCAGAAAAGTCAGCTTGGATGAGATATTTAAATCCTGTTGCATTAAACATAAATGTAATACAGAATATTTTATATGCTTACAAGAAGATAATTGTCTTTTTGGACAAGTAAAAAAATATTGCCCATGATCCCAAAACCCAACTTTTTTCAAGATAACTCTCTAGCAGAATGTTGCCATCAAATATATTCTTCCTCCTTTACTCTCCTGTATTGAATTTATTCTAGTCACATGTGTGGGTTGAGAAATACACAAAAAAACATTACTTTCATTAAGATTAGAGAGCTGTAGCCCCTAAATCATTCATTTATGCAATTTTTAACTGTTTTTAACTAGCACAAAATAGCTCATTGGAATTATGCAAGTATAGATCATTTTAATTTGAATCATTGTGAAATCATAAAGGACTCCGTTCTTTAATTTTGTGCCTTCAAGACAGACACTTTGATTAAAAAATAATAAAGCATGAGAGCTGGAGGGTACTTGCAGGTTCTTCCAGCTATCATGGATCCCTGATCTTTGGTACTAATTCTTCTCATTAATATTAATAAAGGGCTGATAGGCCATCTCAAAGCATAGTACAAACCCCATGCAATTAATTGCTTGTAGTGTATTTATGCTTATTTTGCACAATGAGAAGCAATGCCTCAGGAGTCTAAATATCAGTTAATCGATAATATAAAATTCACTGGAAATGAGCCCTTCAATTCCCTTTTTTCCATAGAATCATAGAATCATTTTGGATGGAAAAGGTCTTTAAGATCATCAAGTCCCACTGAAAACCTGATAGTACCTAATCCATCACTAAGCCATATCCTCAAGACCCACATTTACAGAATTTTTGGGTACCTCCAGAGATGCTGACTCCAGCGTTCCTTGGGCAGATCCCACCTGTCTGCAGGCTCCTTGGAGTTTTACTTGTAGAGACCAAGAAGGTGTCTCTCAANTCATGCAGCCCACAATATAAAGTGATACTTACATTAATAGAAGGGTTCAATTTTCTGAGTTCATTTGGTGCCATTTTTGACCTGCAAAATTTTCCATGGTCTAGTAATACCCTGGAGGAGCTCAAAAATGATGAGGAACTTATACTTAGGAAATTGAAATATAATCT
>VZTB01002448.1:20892-31552 GCA_013397245.1 Thryothorus ludovicianus
ATAAGATAACAAAAATCATTATAATAAAAAATATTTGCAGAAAAAAACTGTTGAATCCCCCCAAGATAACATCTCCAAAGCTTTAAAGAAATCCCTGGACAAAAATTATTTTTTCAGCCATTTTTCACAAAAATCCCATTTTACAACAAAGAGTTATCATAGGAGGAGACTCCAGAAAGCCCAGATGTGTATCATCCTCTCATGAGAGCAACAGGACTCCACTGTGACAATACTTGTATGAACAAACCCTTTCCTCAAAGGACTTGCAATTCAAATAAGTAGGGAAGCAGGAATAATAATATGACAAATTTTGAGAGGAAATCCTGAAACAACAAATGATAGTACAATTCACTTTCTGTGACACAAGTGCTCAGACTTGGTATATATTTACTTGAGATATATGAAAAATTACCATAGAATTTACTGAGTTGGAAAGTACCCATTTAGGATGATTGAATCCTACTCTTGGCCCTGAGATCACACAACAGGATTTCCTGCCCCAGATGAAGAATTTTCCCCATCCTTAGCAACAAGGACGGAAAGGGTGGTGTGTCCATCATTCCCACTCCAATGGGTTGATATAAAGTGCAGTGGTTTGTAGTTTCAATTAATATTCAATTTTGATTTACGGCAGCAGATGACTGAAAACACCACAGATTCTTGCAAACCCAGCTCAAAGATAGGACAGAAACATACAGAAGGCAGATTCCCTTAAATCCTGCAGTGAAAATACAGAGGCTCCAATAAGTTGAAGTCTACAAAATGTAGTGTTTTGATGAAATGAAGAAAATTTCCACAAATTCCATGGCAGTTTTAACAGAGGAGAAAACCTGCTTTGTCATTGTCAGGTTTGCCCAACTTTATTTTGGAGATTTTTCCATCATTAATTTAATACTATCAAATGAACAAAGATCAGCAGAATTAGCAATAAAAGGCACTGGCAATTGGTGGAGCTGTAATTCACAGCTTGGCAAGGTTAGCTGAACAATAAGCATTGTACTTCTAGTAAGGAATCACACACAACCTTATCTGTGATTTAAACCATGCTTCTTCCTTTCTAAAATAGCTATCTAAATACAAATCAGTGATTAAACTCATATTCCTTGACAATAAAAAGCAGTTCCACTTCTGCGTATTTGTCAAATTAGCATTAAAACCCATCGGAAATTGTGAACAAAATGTAGTTCTAAGGCAGTGTGGAACTGAACTCCAGTGCTCCACTAACAGCTAATATCACTCAGACAATTTCTGCTGGGGATCCCATCTATTTTACACCTACCAGCTGATAGGCAGGAACATGAAATCTCAGTGGTCAGTGCTGATGGTCATACATACCTTCTATGTTCAGTGACAGAAATACTACAGGGTAGGGAGCAGGTGTAAATTACCCAGAAGCTGTCAGATTGGTGGTGCATGCTTGGAACAGCTGTGAGGGGTCCTGAACAAAGCAGAGCAGTTGTAGTGAGAAAACTATTAGCATATGCATGAATAAGTGGATGTGAAAAAGCTGGCTAACAACATGCAGTGTGTACTGTATTCCAGCTGAGTAGGTGTAAAAAACATCCTCTTGACAAAGAAGTGTGAATTTCAGGGAGACAGGCCTGATGAAAGATAAAGATTTGTGTTTGTTTCATTTGTTTAGATAAAGGGCCTTGTACTTCTACCCTGTTATTCTGTCATAATTAGGTGAATCTTTCCCCAGTTTAAGGAAAATAAAGCAAGCAAAAGAATAACAGGACAGCAACTGTGTAGGACTGAGAATCACAATAGGTTTTGAACCAGATCTTTGAGGTCAAAAATGTAACTTTCTCACTGGTGATACTCATCAGAACTTCAGTGCCTTCACCAGGCTACACAGAGGTCATGGCCCAGACTTCTGCATGGCTCTTTGTTGTATGTGCCTGTTAAGACTACCACTAAAAATCGAAAGAGAAACTGAGCCATCCCTTTGCTGGAGATCATAACTGTCCACTAAAAAAGGACGCTTAAAAATTCTGCTCCTGGGCACTTGAGGGTATTTCACATTTCAGCCGCTCACAATTTATATTTATTTGAAAAATTGTGTTGCTCGGCAGTCTTTTCTAATAGCAATATAATGGTATTGCAGCTGGAATTTAATGGTACACTATTACACTTCAGGGCAACCACAGCACGAGTGTATCAATTCTGGGATGAGTCAATGGTGAAAAAGCAATATTGAGGTCATATTTTTCCTCTTTCTGTACATCACTGAGACAGAGGTATACGACTTTTGGCAGAAATGTAAAAGATTATTTTTCAGTGATCTAGTTTTATTCCAGACAAATTTCTATATCTCTAACTTGAAGGTTTGCAGTTCTACCTTGTTCTGTTCTTTGACAGGAGCTGTCACAGGGATATCAGAAGAGTTACCAACAAAGCAATAAATGACATGATCTTCTATCTCATTTGCCTTTGTTTTTAGTATAACTTCTCAACATTCTTTGAAACTTATTTTCTGTCACAGATAGAGTGAATATGCAGTTGACACAACATGTTGTGGAAAGAAATAAGACTTTTGTTGGTTCAAAAGCTCACTTTTAATCCAGAATTTTAAAAAATGTCATCTCTTTTGCTATTAAACTTTAGGTTTTGCAGCTGATAGACATGTCATTTTTAAATTGAGATCAAATCAGATGTCTTCTGTGTTTTGCTGTAGGGGTTCTTGCTTCAATACCTCATTTAGAGAGAAAAGGCATCAGATCATAAAATTGGCCATGCTAGATCAGACAAGAGATTCACTTAAGTCAATATTCTCTTTCCATTACTTCTCAAAGGCTGATAATTAAAGCAAACCAGAATAACAAGCAGGTCTCTGTATATTTTGCTGGTGCACAATTATAGCCTTCAACAGTTTGTGCCTTGGAAATTTCTTGAGCTAGTGTTTGCATGTTTCTCTTTAGGAGCCCTAGGTGGATTTTTCTTTAATTTCTTTTTGTGAGAATTTCTTGAACCCATGTAAACTACAAACTGTTAAAGAAACAGCAAATTTTTTGACCACGTTACATCTCTCTGATAGTATATATAGAGATATATGTATATATATAGCTGTAGATATAAATAAATACTATAAAATAACAGTTACATAAGAAACAGAAATAGACTACTTATTGCCATTGCTGCAATAATCTCCACAGAAAATTAAAGGAATAGCAAAATATCAAGTCAAATTCATGCCCAAAAAGACTCACAAATCTCTACAGGTTTGATAAATTTCATTACCTTGTACTGATCTGCATGTAGCTGTTTAGCTTGGGAAAGCGGTCATCACCATTCAGAGACACACATATTTTTGCAGTCTGGAGATTAAAGTCCTTATCTAAGTGGCTAAAGATCTTCAGCTACTGTCAAGAGCATTCTAATTAATTGTATTTTTAAAACTTATCAATGGTTAGCATAAATGAACAGCCTTGCAAAGAGATAAGGCATTTTAAACCTTTATTTTTTCAGGAGAATACTAAAGTCAAAATCTGCTTTATTTCCTTTCACTCTACAGAATTTGCTGCCTAATAGCTGAGCTTCAAAGACAGGGATATCTAAGTACTAAGACAATAGAAAACGATTATATTCCCCCAATTTATCACAGTAAAAATAGTTTTTGTTGGCACAAGACCACAGGTCTGTGCTGAACTGACAGCACAGCATTGCTGAAATGCGTACAGAAGTAAGAACTGTGCAATAAACAATAGCTTTTTTATATTATTTGGGACTCGTGAAGGTTTCAGGGCACTTGCAAACCTTAGCTGAGAAGTCATGAGGAGGGGAGAGGTCAGGCAGAGGGAATGGGGGAAAGGGAGAATGAAAGGGCTAAGTGAGCAGAAAACTGAAGAGTGGGAGGAATCCTCTGCTGCACAGCACCAACCTCCCTGCATCAGGACCTAGTCAACTTTTAACTCCACCTCAGGCATTCCTCTTCACAAGCTTCCAACGCTGCAGCTCAGAGTAAAGTAAGCACAAGTTTTCTGAATAACAGTTTTAGCTCTAAAGGGCATTTCTGTGCTAATTTTCACTATGTGCGTTGGTACGAGTACTAATAAGAAAAAAGGATTAGGCTTTTATTTAGACTGTTAAACATTAATTAAAGTAACAATAAAGCATTAGTTTCAAATACAAGAGGTACTGTTCCCTTTTTGCACCAACAACGTTTTGAGTGTAATACTATCAAGGAGATGATTTCTATCTGTTGGGTATAAAATAAACCAGAGCAAAGCAAAATGAAATTTAATTGGACTTTATTAAAAAAATAAACTAAAATATACATATAAAAATAGTGACATTATTAAGAATTTCAAATTTTGTTGTAATCATCCCCCTCCTCCATTTTTTTCAAATGTCATCCCTAATTCTGTAATTGTATCATGCCATCACAAAGACATCCATTTAATCAAAAGCCTTCTGCACCTGGGACACTGCTAGTCAATATGTAGTAAACAACCCATGTCTTCCAATCTAAAGTGGGGACACTGTGTTCCAGAGAGATCCATTGATCTCAAATGGCAGAGTTAGTCTTCTTTTGTGAAAAGAATCTTTCAAATAAAGCTACTTGAGTGTTTGAAGGTGTGAGCACTTTGATGTTTCAAAGCCTCAATTATTTAGGTACCACAGAGCTGAGCATTGTGTATCTGCCAAAGTCTCATTTACAAAGCTCAGATGGCTAAGATGTCATGTTCTTTTCAAAGTCTTCTGGTGCCTGAAATTAAGAGAAAAGCTCTTTCATTTCAGTGACTCCTAAGGCTCTCTCAGCATCCACTCTGTTGTGCTTCAGCATGACACCATTAAACGCTTGCTTGCAATTTGAGTACATTGTCAACAGAGCAGATGGATTCTAATGAAGGAAGTGGTATTTATGCTGATAGACTGTGGTAAAAGAAAAAACCAACCAACCCTCCCCTCTCTGTCTTATGGTGTATCTTATTAAGGGATAAGATTCAAGTGCCTGACTGAAAAGTAGTTTTACTCATACCATCATCTTTAATAATTAATTTGGTTTTGTCACTAGGATTGTGTAAAAGCTGGTGTTTACCTCTCCTCAATTTACTACAGTTGAGGAGAGAGTAATTCTGGAAATGATTCATCATGCTGTTTTTTCTTATTATTAACCTGTTATTATTCCTACATATACTCCTGCATTGAACTGAATTATGGTAATTCAGCAAGACCTGGCCCATGGAGCAAAATGTGGTATCCAGACAGCAATGAGACCACCCTTTAAATTAAACGGTTGAATAAAAGCAGTTGGTTGAGTGCGGAAAGGAACAATTTACAGGTGGTATTGTGAGTGCAAAGACACAGGTTGAACACAAATTTTAGGCTTATAATTGAGGTATTTAGGTTAGAATGCTTTAGATAAATTACTTTCTGCTACTTTTTTAGCTGCTGGAAATCTACAGGAACCTCCAGGGTGATTGAGACCTAAGCAGAGTAAATTGTTGCTTCAGGAAGTATATTTTTCTATTTGGTCATATAAATGTACTAAGGTACTAAACAAATTGTCTTAACTAAGGGCCTAATATTCAATGGAATTAACATTTGCCTTTGTTTCTGTTCATTAAATAAGATGTGCTTTTCCCGATTAAGAAGAGGAAATAACATGAAGAAAGAAGTAAAAGACAGGTGGAAGTGATGAAGGTATAAGAAGTGAAAGAGGTAAGAGACACAAGCCCTTTACAAATCAATATAATTCTTTAGGATATAGTCCAACTCATTTGGGTAGAAAAGGGCAGCAGATCTGAAAAGACAGATTATTTAGTCACTCTCTGTCAAAGGATTTTTGGTATTTTTCTTTGAAATATCTTCTGAGCAGCCACTGGATGGACCACAAAATTATTGGGTTTGCATGGCAAGGTTTTGGTGGTACAAGGGCCATAGAAAGGGCATCTCTGAGTAGCTACCAGAGCTTCCCTCATGTCCAGTGGAGTCAATGTCAGCTGGATCCACAGATGGACCCGCTGAGCCCATCAGTGAAAGTAGCAACATCTCCAGGATACTGCTTTTAAGAAAGGGAAAAAAGCCCTTTACAATGGTAACTACATCCAGAGACTGGAGTGAGGACAAGTGTGAGAGGAGCAGCTCTGGAGACCCAGGGCAGTGCAGAAGGAGGGGCAGGAGCTGCTCCAGGCTCTGGAGTTCAGATTCCCCTGGAGCAGCCCATGGGGAGGCAGCTGTGCCCCTGCAGCACAGGGAGGGCACGGGGGAGCAGAGATCCAACTCAGCCTCTGGAGCAGCCCAGGCTGGAGCAGGGGGATGCCCAAAGGAGGCTGTGACCCCACAGGATGCCTGTGCTGGAGCAGGATCCTGGCAGGACCTGTGACTCCATGGAGAGAACAGCCCAGGCTGGAGCAGGTTTGCTGGCAGGACTGTGACCCCATGGGGGACACTGGAGCAGCCTGTTCCTGAAGGATTGACCCTGTGGAACAGAGCTGTGTTGGAGCAGTGATGAAGACCCACACTGGAGCAGTTCATGCAAGACTGTCTCCCAAGGGAGGGAGCCCACACTAGAGCTCCTGCTGTGGGTGTGAGGAGTCCAAGCCCAGTTGAGGACGCAGCTGCAGACAGAGTGTGTGATGGACTGATCACAGCCTCCACTTCTTGTACCCCTGTGACACTGGGAGGGAGGCAGTAGGGACTAAGAAATGAAGTTTAGCCCAGGAAGAGGAGAGTCGTGGGGAGAAAGTGTTTACAGCCTTTGAGGTTTTTCCCTCATTTTTCTCCCCTGATTTGCTTGGTAAAGAATTATATTAATTTTACTTAAATAAGAGTCAGTTTTGTTTGTGACAGTAACTGGTAAGTGACCTGCTTTTTGTCCTTATATCAACCCATGAACCTTTTATTACATTTTCTTTCCTTTGTCCAGCCAAGAAAAGGAGTGCCTTTGCTGGGCACTGGGTGTTGAGGTGCAGGCCAGCAAGGTGTTCTCTGCTAATGTCATATCATCACTCTATTTTCATACACAGGGCCCTTCACTTTTCTGCTCAGTGAGTACTTGGTTTGCAGGTGGAGAACTGAGGTTTAAAGCAGGAACCTGCAGTGTTGCACCTTGGCAGCTGAGCACAGATGTATGGAATGACAGAGGTTTGTATTCATTGCAACAAAAATACTATCTGTTGACATTTTCAAAAGTACTTATTTTCTATTCTCCGATATAAGTGCAAATTACTTTTGCCTTTTTGGTTGTTTGCGGGTTTTTTTTTTTTTTTTTAACTTCCCCGAAGAGAAGAACAATGTCTCCAGATGGAGAGTTTAGACCACAAGCTGTGAAGTTATCAGATCCCATTTTCTTGCAATGAATATCTTTTGGCTTCAGGGATGGACAGCTAGGATGTGGGTGCACAATTACTGGATGTGGAGGTTTTCAATGGAAGACATTGAGGTCAACTGGGAGTTGCAGAATTCACTAGGGACACCGTAGGAATCAGAAGCCTTACATAAGGGACTGCGAATTTCCCTGCAGCTTTAAAATAAACTGCTTTTATTTCATCATTTCTCCACCATCTTCAGCTAAAAGACATACAAACTTCTTTTCATGCTGACTATTATGTGCTGAGCTTTTTTTAGGGTAGCTGAAAAATCTTCTGTTAGTTTTGTTAACTTTTTTCTTATTTTTTTTAGAACATATACCTTGCAATACATAACTATATCTTTTACTTGCTTTGTCTCACAATCATGTCCACTGTTCCTCCTCTATTTTAAGGCCAAGAGCTGACTAAGTTTTTTGTTCAATCAGCTCCATAATAGTATTTAACCACATGACTTTGAGAGAATTTGACACCTTTCACTAAAGTGTGTGGTAGGTTACCAGGCAAGCAGAAAGCAACATAACCATTTAGAGAATTAGTCAATTTGTATGACTTTCTCACTTGTACTTGAAAACACAAGCTGGGGTGCTAAATTAGCTCAGTTTCTTCCTGATGTGTAAGGTAGGGGGAGACACCACAACTGACTTCCCTGAAATCTCAGGGAGTATACAGTGGATGACAATTAGAAAGACAGATGGACGCTACGAGTTGCTCCAAGCCCTTATGCTGAACAACCTTATTAACTATCACTGCTTTATATTGCACAGACAGGTAGGTAGTCACACCATTATGGGGCAAGTTAGATGTGCTCTCTAAACTGGGTGCATCAAATGCTTCATTTCAGTGTATCTCCCTTAAAAAAAATACTGAGTTAAGAACGCAGATATATCTATTGTCTCTTAGAAGAAAAATCCAAACTTTTGTTAGTGAGATAAAGCAGCAAGTCAACATAATTTTTAATTATTTTTTATTTGAATTTTAAAATATAAGGTGGGGACAGAGAGAAAGAGAAATGAGCAGGAAGATTAAAAACAAAAGGGAAAACATAGAAAATAATAGTAATTATGAAATCCAAAGATAATTAATTTAATTTTTCACATTTCACACAGTCAGGTCTCTGAGGTTCCATGAAATCCCATCAATTACATTCCCAAAGGATTTCTGGAACATTTTTTTAAGTGAGAAGTAAGTAAATTATGGGTTTGTCTTTTAAAGTGTGTTTTATTATGTCATTACTTCAAATAATGTCAGTAACTTGGTACCAGTTTGAATGGTTATGGAACATTTGTAATTCAAGGGGGTGTGATTATCAGTGTATATTCTGGTATAAAAAAGACTTTAGCCAGATTACTTTTTATCGGCTCATGAATTTAGATGCAGTTCCTTTAGCTCCATAACACAGCTGTCTGAGGGTAGATATATGCAGTCCTTCAGACTGGCTGCCATTGAAAACTTGTAGTGTGAGCCTTGATAGTTTGCACTGGGAGGAACACTACTGGTTCATGGGTAAAGATATTTTAAAGGAAATTAAAATAAACAAAAAAAAACCCCAACAATTTCATAAGATGAGATCTGGTTTTGAGTCTCATCCTGTGGACAAAATGTGCTGGTCAATCACCTGAAACCATTCAATGGATTTAATACAGGTTTTAGCTTCCTACCCAAACAAACAAAAAAGAAAGCTGTACTCTGTCCGACATGGAACCATTAATTTAAATGCCATATTCATTCTTTACACTTAATATGTTTGCATTCTAAAGCCATTTGCAAAGTGGGGAGGGGGGCAGAAGCAAAGGTTGGCAAAATTCATAGTGCCAGCAATTTTCCATCCATTGAAGATTAAATGCAGCACATTCTGTATACACCTACGTGACTATCACACACAGCACAATAACTCAGCAGCTTCAAATGATTTAATTGGCAAGCTGCATGACTCTGAAAAAAGCTGGAGGAATAATGCAGAAGTTACTCATATGAACTTGGTCAAATGTTTTTTAAAAGATGACAAAAAAAGTCTTCTTATGAAGGAAGACACAAGTCATGCTTCTGGTTAATGTAGATTAGAGTTTGTAATATAATGTGTACATTTCTGTCAGGACAGAGTTGAATGCAGGCACAACTTACTGACTGAGCTATTGGAGTTGGACTTTGTCAGCTGAATACTGTGTGTAAAAGATTCCCTTATTAGACACAGATGAAGATTAGGAACTAAAGGGCAGAGTTTAGGAAAAAAAAAAAAAAAAGACTAGGATTTATTTCAGTAGAGTAAATGAGTTTAGGAAACATCAGAGTACTATGAAGTGAGAGAAAGGGAAGTTTTAATGGTTCCTTGCAGCTCCTGAGCAGCCTCTGCTGCTGTAGGATATTGACCACATTCACTGGAGATTTTGAGAGGTCATTTACTCAGTATTCTGGGAACTAGCTTGGACATAACTTCGTGTCAGTGAGTACTACAAAGCTTAGAGTGTTTTTAATGAAAGGAGGAAAGAACAGGAACACAAACTTATTCCTTTCTGTCTTGACATGGGTAGAAAAAGTTATAAAAGAGCTCCTCACTTTGTGCTCTTACAGGAAGCTAAAACTTAATGTGTTGTAATGCAGAAAAAGAGGGTGGAATGATCTGTAGTTAATGCTGAGTGTAAAGGGTTTAACAAGATAATTATGGTCACCAATTTTTGAGAAGAGCAATAATACGTGTTGAGAAGAGCTGACTCCTTGGGGCAAGACTTGTGAACCAGCATCTTAGTGTCTATTGGGAGGCCTCAATGTGCATCTCAGAAAACTTTATAATTCATTCCCCCGCTGTTAAGTGTTATTAAACTTGCTTAAAAAAAAAGCTGTGTGTCATCTATTTTGTCTCAGGTGACTATAAAATTGTGCTGATGCTAAATGCTTGGAATATTTTAACTACAGCTTGCAAGGATCCAGAGAGTTGATTGATGCCAAGTCCAAACATTGCCCTGATGCTGCATAAGATAAATAGTATATAAAAAATAATAATAATGATAAAAAAAAAGGTTTGAGGGATTTATTGTTGTGGTATGGAGGTTGTTTTGATTTGTTTCATGTTTTGTGTTTCTTTATCTGATTTAGTTTTGCTTTTGGTTTTGTTTTCTGTTTTAAATTAGTGTGGAAAAGCTACTACAGTTGTGTAGAAGAATGTCACTTAACAGGAACCTAAAGGGAAAAACAAGTTCGAAGGGGCCTTTATCTATAGTGCAATAAGGGAAGAGGAAATTTTCCTCTGTTCTTGTCCTATAAGACCCATCCTGTAGCAGCAGTAAAGGAAATAATACAAACCATGGTATAGTTTATGTGTTGTTGGCATAGAATTTTGCAAATGTAAA